>PVJX010009402.1:0-61621 GCA_004027295.1 Dolichotis patagonum | reverse complement strand
TTTTACCTTACATAGAAGACCCCCCAAAAATCCATCAAAAGACTCCTAGAAATAATAAATAAATTCAGCAATGTAATTGGATACAAAGTCAATACTCAACAATCAATAGCATTCCTATACACTAATAACAAAAGCACTGATAGAGAAGTAAGAGAGGCAACACCCTTCACATTAGCATCCAAAAAAATGAAATACTTAGGAATTAATCTCATGAAAGAAGTAAAAGAGCTATACAGGGAAAATTATAATACCCTGAAAAAGGAAATCAAAGAGGACCTCAGAAAATGGAAAGACATCCCTTGTTCATGGATAGAAAGAATAAATATTGTGAAAATGGCCATTCTCCCAAAATTGTTATACAGATTCAATGCAATCCCAATCAAAATACCACTACCATACCTCATAGATCTAGAGAAATCACTGCTAAAATTCATCTGGAACCAGAAGAGACCTAGAATGACAAGGGCACTATGCCATATCTCTTGCCCTTATATTTAAAAAGTACCCCATGCTACAAAGCCAAATTATATCTTTTTGGGAATCCTTGCAACTAATCATAAACCAATGATGATTTCTTCTTCCTTTCTGGCTACTCAATTATTCAATGACTGTAGATAAAATAAGAAAGGCTTGGAAATTGAGCTATCTCGACTTGTGGAGAGAAGTGAAATCTTTAATTGCTTCTTGGGTAATGACTTTGAAAAATCTCATGTAGAGTAATATGAGAGCCAGGTAAAGAAGTTTAACTCACCATTCATAGCATTATTAAATATGAGTGAGGCCCTTCAGGAAGCAAGAGCATGGTCTAACAACAGAGCGGTATTGAATATTACACTCTCCTCCCACAGAAGGTCAAACTCTCAGTGTTCTGGGAAAGGGTCTGGCCTATTTTTCTGCATTATTCTGTAAAAATTTCAGTCTTTCTGGAGTCAGGATATCGTACATGACACTGAGATCCTCTGCGGTGTGGGCTCCATTGTGTCTGTACACTAACTTCACAGAGCAAGGTGAATAACCACGGAGTTCCAGGCCTTCGCAGAGTAGCCGCCACTTGGAGAAGGCACAAAAGAGGTGGGATCCACAGGTCATCACTGTGTCGAGCACAGTGAGAATTGTGAAATCTTGGACTCTGAATTAGGAGGCCTCTGCCAGACACGCCTGGACCAGTCACGAAGCAACAATTCCTCCTTTACTTGTGTTTAAAGACATCTTTTTTCATTTAAAAAAAAAGAGATTAACAGGAAATTTAGGTATGAGCAAATTATGCGAGCAAAAATCACAATTTCCACCATGGCTGTGTGCTTTAGTGTAGAGGAAATGAAGCATGAAGAGTCAGGCACGTGACTGGCTTGTGACTTGATATTCTACTCCGTCTCCACAGCACACTCCCAGCTGTCTGTCTGCAAGGAAGGTGTGAGAGACTGGGTAAGGAACTTGAAAATAAGAACTCGCTCTATAACTACATAAGCTGGACCCTGACCTGCCTATGTAAACAAACCATCCCTGACCTGCTCACCCGAAAAGGCCTCTTTCCTGTTTAATATACTTCCAAACTGCTTTCCAAGTCTCTAGCTCCACTATTTCTCTAACAGCCCCCAAAGGATTATTACAGAGGAGAAAGAACCACTGCAGCCTTTGGCCCCCACTTCTCAAGACCTGCCTTACTTACTTCAGTGCCACTAAACACAGAGCTTGCTGCTTCAGGATGCACTGATGCCTCCCATCCCTGCAGGAGTATTCATTTCCTCCACGAGACAGTGTTTACCCTGCTGACTGTCTTTGAGCCGTATCAGGAAGACGCGTACTGATGTCCCTTTAAAGCTAGGGAAATCCATTCTCTCTTCTGTTTTGCTCTTTTGGGAAGGAGAAAGTTCTCTTCCCTCTACAGGAAGCTCTTTCAGTGACATGAGAGCAGTTCTTGCTAATTTCTTTTGAAGACCTGTCAGAGCAGAATTAGCTGGTTCTGTGGTATGCAAGTGCTGAGCAAGACTAGTCTTCTAGTTTCCATGCAGAGTAGAGAACACCCAACACCCAACACCTAATACCTCAAGATGGCTCAAGGCTGGCTGTGCCAACTACCTGGAAACATCATTCTCCTCCCTCCTCCTCCTCCTCCTCCTTCCTCCTCCTCCTCCTCTTCCTCCTCCTCCTCCTCCTTTTCTTCTTCTTCTTCTTCTTCTTCTTCTTCTTCTTCCTCCTCCTCCTCCTCCTCTTCTTCTTTCTTCTTCTTCTTCTTCTTCTTCTTCTTCTTCTTCTTCTTCTTCTTCTTCTTCTTCTTCTTCTTCTCCTTCTCCTTCTCCTTCTTCTTCTTGTCCTGTTTCAGTTGTTTATCTCTCTTCCGTAAGTACAGCAGTAAAATGTGAGGGTATTTTGAGAAATAAAGACTTCAGTGAAATAAGAACCCAGTCTGGGCATGTTGTAATTAAGTGAATGAGATTCAACAATCTGGCAGATCAGGAAAAGTTAGGATAAAAATTATGAAATTTCATTTCCAACTTTAGTGTCAGATTATTGTGCCCTTAACATCTTATCTGAGGTTTTTCTCAAGAAAAAAAAAAAGATTAATTTCCATTTGATCTACTGATTCATGTGACACCAAAGCTGGCTATTGTGATTGACAAAAAAAGCCACCATTTCCTGAATTTATACATGGCCATAAATATCAATCTTGTGCACTGTGTTTTATCTAAGAGCTGAAGATTTCAGTGAGATTCTACAAGAGAAGTCATTCTTTTTGTTTATTTGTACTTTGCTTATAAATATCTAGCTTCTCAAGTGTTCTTTGGACAAGTTTTAACATCCAATTAACAAATATTATCAGTGTGTTCATTTTACATTTGCCTAAGGGTCCTGGTTTTATCGTTTTTAAGAATCGTACTCCGAGTTGAAAGTTTTATAGATTTATTTCAAAGACAGGTTTGGACTTATTCAAATTTGATAAATTTATTGGAAGTAGAAATGAAAACTAAGAAAAGTGAAGGATTTTGGACTTCAGATAAAAAGAAAAGAAGTTTGAAAGAGTCAAAATGAGTACGCTGTTTTCCTGAGGTCTAACTGCCCTCTCTGGGCTTGGCCTTGTATTTCTTCCATTCTTCTCATTCGAAGTCAAACTCATTTTATACAGGGCAGCAATTTTTGACACCTTAACAGAGGCCATCAGCTTGTAGAGCTTGTAGAGTCAGGGTCATTTTAAAAGAGTCCCAGGAGGAGGCAATGTGGCAGTAGCCAGACGCATTTGTCATACGAGTTATTTTGGTTTTTTTGTTTTCATCCTTGGTAGGGAAGTTTTTCAATATCCACAATTCTCAATCTCCTTCGCTTTTCTAACATGGAACTGTTGGCAAACTTTTAGACTTCCAATTTCACACTTCAGATCAACTGTAAGAAACAAATCAAATAGTAATAAAAAGTAAATAGAGGATGTGAATAATTTTGAAAGCTGGCTCATAAATACGTGAAACAGACCATGAAATCTGTAGGCTCCACTTTCTGAGAGCCATTTTTTCACCAGTCCCTTGCACCTGGCCAGTCTTTCAGTGGAAAATAAGTACTCAGCTGTTTGAGGCACCTAAGGGACAATTTGGGGTTGTTAAGATGGGAGATGCTAAAATTTTATAAAAAACTTGGGTGCCTGAAGGAAATGACTGAGGTTTTCAAGAGTTTTATGAGAAAGGATCAGCTATGGAGTAGGTGATCACAGAGTGAAACGATTGGAATTCACAAAGACTCTTCTCCATGCCAGGTATGTGCGCAAGTCTTTATAAACATAATCCATTTAGTAGGTAAAGAAAATTATTATCCTAGCTTCTTCACAGATGAGACAGTGAGGCTGACAGAAGATACAGCTACAAGGTCACATGATGAAAAGGTGGCAGGATGGGAGACAATATGAGAAAAGAAGCCAAGCTATATGTGGAAGAGAACATTGCTCGAACACCCAGAGGAGAGGAAGGCCATTTCTGGTTTGCACCCACTTCTCAAGGCCCTTGTGCATTTTAAGAATGAAAATCCTTGTGTTTCTTCAAGACCTCACCTAGGCAACTCAAATGCACTGCTTAGCGGCATGAGCTCAGCACAGAGATGCCTGTGCTGGTCACTAATGCTGAATTCTTGAAGGTACCAAGCCTGAGGCAGCAGGGAGGAGGGACTAAGCAAATTGAGTGTTTAGACACTTTTCAAGTTTCTGGATAATTTCCTATATTCAGATCTCTGAGGCCATTCCTCAGCACAGTAGATCAAAATTGAAGCTTGATAGCATAGCCTGTTAGATGGCAGAAGTTAGTTGGCTTATTGGAAGTAATCTCTGATGCCTCCCTCTTCCTCGACTCTTAAGATGTAATGGATTGGTAAGTGTTCACAATTTCACCTCTAAAATGTATTTGAAACAGTCCAATTTTACATCAACTCCACCACCCTAACCTAATCATTATCTTAGATGATCTTGGTATATTAACTTTATCCACTTTGACTTACCATGTTTTCCAAAATGCCTTCAGTCCCAGTAAAACACTTGTCCTTCAACAGTGGTTCTTCACAGGTTTTAAGAGATGCAGTTACCACGCAGTGGGGTCCAAGGTGCCCCTGGCCACCTTCCCAACTTTCCCTCGTGTCAACTTCATCCTTAACTGGTATGTGTCACTTGCCCTCATCTTCAGAAATACTTTTCACCTCTGGGTTTCTCATCCTCAAGGTTTTCTTTCCACCTGATGCCCTCTTTTCATTGCTCTTACAGGAGAAGTATAAGCCAAATCATATCACAGGTTAAATATTACTCCATAAAGTCATTCTCACTCTGTCCACTCCTGATCCTTATATATTCCTTCATTGCTTCACAGCACGTAAGGCAATTTGCCACAGATCTGGTGAGTCTTTTTCTGGCTGTGTCCCCCACTACACTCCAAGTTTTACACATGTGCTTTTTGTACTTCAAGGGTTGTGTTCTTGTTCCTGGGGCTGTAATAAAACATTTTGAGTCCTAAAATAATACAGTACAAAAATCATGAAAAGTATGATGTTTTACATATATTTCTAAAAAATAAAAACTATACTACAACTAGAATAAATCTTGCACCTAAATTGAAATTGACCTGGCATATTTCTAGATTTTCTGACTATAAAAAAGTTGAGAAGAGGTCACTAAAGCAGTGAGTTTTTCTGATTTCTTTGGTGTCTTTGTATATATATATATATATATATATATATATATATATATATATATATATACCTACGTGCACTTACCTAAGTGAGTTTTTGCATCAAAGCAAAGTTTTGCATGTAAAACTTTCATGTAAATTTTATTTAATGAAGCCAATTGAGCAGTAGTCATTGCCAACCTCATATCTCTTTTTCTACTGTAAGAAAATTAGCTGGGGATTTAGCTCAGTGGCATAAGTGCTTGCCCAGCAAGCTTGAGGTTGTGAGTTCGATCCCTGGTACTACAAAAAAAAATTATTCTGTTGATTTCATATCTTTCCATCTCATACAGCATGTCAAGTCCTTGGTTATTGATAAAACTTAATCCTCCAAATAAACTGAAAGAAAAGAAACAGAGCAAGCAACTTGTGTGTTTATGTGTTTTGAGAAGTGGAAGAGGCAGAATCTTTCAACAAATTTGTAGGAAAAAATACTTGAGACAATTAATTTATGAAAAGAGAAGTTTTATTTTAGCTCATGATTCAGGAGGGTCCAGTCCAAGGCTACATGGCCTGAAATTACTAAGGTTCCCCCAAATAGAATGGTGAGAAAGAGTGGTGGAGCTAACTTCTCAGCTCATGAGAGAGACAGAGAGATATCAGGGTTTTGCCATCTTCTTCCAGAGCATGTTCTCAATGGATTTACCTAAAGACCATTGTTTAGCCTCTGCATCTTAAAACTTCCATTATCTCTCAGATTTACCACCCTGAGGACCCAACCTGGATCACATGGGCCTTTGGGGAACACTCATTCAAACCATGACACCAAGACAAAAGTGTTAAACTACTATGCAGGGAGTTGCCATACGTGTTAGGATTGGAGAGGTCACAGAATGGTTCCAACACACTTGCTCACTTATACAGCCAATAAAGGATGTGTAGTACGATCAGAATCTTGTCTTATTCTTGGTCAACTCAAGCACTGCATTACAGCTTACATTTAATGTGCTTTGTAAATACACAATATGCTAATAAACTTTTATAGACAAGATAAACAACAGTCATATATGAACTTGCTTTTTGTCCCTTCTTTGGGAAAACAAGAGCATTTGCCTGTCTCTGTGAGAAACACCAGAATTCCTAAAGTCTGCAGATCTACAAGCATTACAGCAAGTTTTGAGAACAGCCCCAAGTGAGCTGAGAGTGGGCAATCTAGACACATGCACTGTATTATCACTGTTATTAAAATTATGTTCATAAGGATATGAACTTATAGTATTTTTTATCACATGGTAAATATTCCTTAGTACTTGACACAGACAACCTTGAGCTTCAAAATAACACAACCCTATGGGGTAAGTGTAAAATAATACCATGTAAATGAAGAAAACAAGGCATAGAAAGCTTAAGCAAACTCTCACTGTCACTTAGAAAATAACTAGCATAGCCTAGATCAATCCAGGAAGTCAGTCTCCCAAACCCACACTGAGCAGCTTCCTCCCACTTTGCTGTGGCATCATCTGAAATTTTAATGCTGTTTGGGGGCCAAGATCCACACCCTGTACTTTTTCAGATTCTCAGAGCTCAGAATTCATGCTAGAAAAGTCTCTACAGAGATGGACGATCTGATCACCATTGTACTATTGGGCAAGAAGCTGCTAGAAGGAAAATGCTTGTCCTAAAGAGCACCATGTACACCAGTGAGGATGTGCTACATGTTTTGAATACAAAAGAATAAGCCTTTTAATTTTAATAGCAATTTTCAAAATCGATGGTTGATGGACATTATGGTAATAAGCATATATGCTTAATAAAATAGTATAATCATCTTAATTTTTAACTACAAGAAGTATAAAATATAGGAAGGGCAAAGTAAAATTAAATAACACACAGCCATGAGTTAATATGTTTCTTATTTTATTTATTTACTTGTATATTCTTCAGCAAACACCTGTGAGCACCTAACAAAGCCGAACATTGGTCACACCTAAGTATACAAGTAAGTAAAAATGTTCATTATTTATAGCTTAAATTCTAGTTGGAAGACTTGAATTACAAAAACTTTAAAAGGACAAATAATATAGTATATTTTGGCTGTTATATGGTATATTATACATTATAGAACATACTCTCATATATTAAATTATGTTATATTTTATATATAACACTATAGTACAATATAACTATCAGTTATATACAATTTGCATACCACATGGAAAAATAAAGCATGGTAAAATAGGAGAGGACAATGCAGAGGAGTACAAATTTAAATTTTCTTAGTTAAAAACTATTATAAACAAATTTGAAATCTCTGCTTTATAGAAAAGAAAAATATTAATGATTAGATTTCAGTTTGTTTCTCTGGGGCCAGTCTCTTTAACCGTCTAATTTTAATTTATATTTTACTAAACAAGACAAATTTCATAAACAGGTAGCAAATAAAGTAAATCACAAAAATAAATATTTATTTTTAAATGAATATTTAAAGAACACTACTATCAAATAGTAATAATGTTCCATGGACATAGAAAGAAAATGAGACACTGGTACCCTGAGGCAGGATCAATGCCATTTTCTTGACCACCTGGTCACTTGCCAATCAGTTTTGTCAGAATAAATCTCTGATACCAAGAGTGACTCCATTCAGGAAAAACTTCTCTGTTGCTTTCATATTTATAACTTCTGAAAGAGTACTAGTAATTTACTGAACACTGACTAGGCACTACACAGTCTGCTAATGTTTTGCATACTTACTCTCATTTCATTTTTACAGTAACTCATAAGAGTCTGTGAATATTTCCATTTTACAGACAAAGACTCATAGGTTTAGGAAAGTCAATTAACTTGACCTAAAACATGTCTTTACCACAAAGCAGCACCAAAATTAGACTTTAGCCTGACTGTGAAATTTGTAATCCCGATTGAACTTAAGAACAAAGATTATCTGTATTCTGTGGAGGAACTGTAGGAAAGTTTAACGATTACAGTAGTACATGGTCTTGTTAGAAGAGTCAGTTTTAAAAAGTACGTAATTTGGGAAATGTAACACCTGCAACATTTACATCATCAACTGTCAAGCTTATGAGGACACGTGCTCTTAAGACCTCCAGGGCACCACCACTACCACCATCAGGGCATCGTGACTGTCATGTATTTAGTGTTTTCACCTTAACTTTTTCTTTACCTGAGATGTCACGCTCTTCCCTAAAACCCCAAGTGATCGTTGTGAGATGCCACTATAGTACTAATAATAGTGATAATGGTAAGTATTTAGTGTACATCATTACAAGCCAAATGCTTTTAGTGCATATCACAATCTTTGCAACTGCTGCCTGAGATAAATACCAGTGCTATCTATAATTTATAGTAAAATGCAACGTGCTTGGAGCTCATCACTGCTGATTGCATTTTGCCTTTGCCTCCCTACCACCCTGACTGCCAGCTGGCTTTTGAGCTCCAAAAGGGAATCCATGAAAATAGCGCGGATCGCCTGCCGGATATTGAACTCTCCAGGAGTCTGACTCTAAGAGACAGGGAACTGTCCACCTGCTGGTGCTGCTGAGAACCTTGGTTGTTCAAAGAAATTTGGGGTTCCTCGCTCCCAAACCGCTTTTTCTGGGGCATTCTCAACTCCAGGTCCTCTTCAAAGATGGAGTCAAGCAGCTCACCTGAGAGCAAGTCCTCAGTAGTGCAAAGGAATCAGACTGCTACTTTATTGCAAAGTCCAGCCATTCATTTTGCCTTTAACAATGTTGAGTGATTAATATTCAGCTATCACAAAAAGTAAGTTGTTCTACATGTATTCTTATGTTTTCTGATTGAAAATTTAACGTAATTTATTGGCAAGCTATTGAAAATGTAAAAGCTATAGCTAAGCTGTTTCACACATTTCAAACTAGATTTCTATTAGATTTCTAATTATTCTCCTCCTTTGCCAGTCCCCGTCCCCGCCTTGTCCCACCTCTAACGACCTGGAATCCAGAGTACCAGACACCAACAGCACCTCAGAGGCTGCAGCTCAACTTCACTGCCCTCCAGCAGAGGCGGCTCACTGTACCCCCTCCCGTCCCGATCCCTCTCAACCCCTCCTTCTCATCCCCTTCTCCTTAGCCCGCTGCTCACCATTGGTCATTGCCATGACAACCAGCAGCTGCCGGGACGGCAGCCTCTTCCGCAGCAGGGGTGGGGCCGTGAGGTGGGGGAAGGAGAGGAGGAGCCAGAGGAGATGTCTGCTGCAAGTTCCTGGCTGCTCGGGAGCTCACCCCATCCTCCGAGAGGGAGGAGGCCTCAGTGGTGATGCTGCCCGCCTCTCTCCAGCCGCTGCTGCCGTCTCTGCTGCTGATACTCTAGAGGAGCTGGAAGGGTGGTTCCTGTTCTCACTGTGGCCAGCCAGAGATTGGAGGAAAAAAAAAATCCCGGCGATCGCTGCTGATGTTGGGTTTGGAGGCTGCATCCAACTTGGTCATGAGGAAAATGGATTCTGTTTGCATCTACCCCTCTGTGCAGCAGTTCCTCCGGCTCTCAGCGTGGTGAGTGGGAGGCAGCAGGGCTACCTTTTCAGTTTAGCTCGTTGTTAAAAGACTTGTGTGCACATTTGCGGCCTGGACTTAAACAATGACTCCTGTCTCTCAGGCTAGGAGGGGGAGATGTGGTGACAGAGCGGAGGATGGAGGGACAGCAAGGTTACCAAACAGGGAGAAGTGAGAGGCATCTGTTTGTATTTTTTAAAGAAAATCGGTGGTCTAATTTTTATTGCCAATTGACTCCAAATACAGACTGAGCCACTTGATTCCTTTTCGCTCAAGCTTAGCGACAAAATCAGGGGGTGGAAAAAGAGCTCACAACAAGAAAAGGGTGTTGTGAAAGGAATCATTTCATTTGCAGCTCTCACAAATAGGGTTGGGCCTTTCTCGGAAACATGTTTGGTGGCTCAATCTTCCTGGCCTAATTCTAAGCTGGTTTTGCTAAGGGTCCTAAGGCGCTAGCCTTCTGTATCATCTTCTGGTGTACTCTTGTTGAAAAACCATTCCAGAGTCAGTTTCAATTTGTGCACATAGATTTGATTGTGAACATACACATAGACACCGTGTGGTTATTCATATTATATGCGTGTGTTACTTAGCATTTATATCACATTGTGAAGCATATTTATATGCAGCATGTGATTGCTTTACTGTCATTTTTATGGGTTATAAATGCCCTTGCATGCTTGGAAGTAATTGCATATTTTTGAAACTATGCTTCTGGTTTGTATTATTATTCATTGGCTTCATTTCGACTACTGCGAGGTTTAGTCTCATTATTGTCCCAATAGTTTCATTGTGACCAATTAGGACAGAAGCCTATCATTTGATCTTTATTACAGAACTAGATGTGGATTCATAGCTTGGTTCTTTATTTTTAATTGGGTTGGTGAGGAGTACTATTGAGGGCCTTGGGTCTAAAATGCTGGGGAAGGGAGGTGGCTTGTATTATTATTTTACATCCAGCATCTTGCAAATGAATGATAAAACAAATCGTTTTTCTTGAAATTGCACCCCAACCTTTTCATGTTTATACCTTGTGTCTCAGACAGCACCACTGCGCTGGAAGGTAACATGCATTCATTTCATTTAATAGTGTTGCTATTTGCTCTTCATTCCTTCAGTACTGAGACACCATTTTACAGTTCTCTCAAATGTTGTGATAGGTCTGTTTCTGTAATTAAGTAGAAAAGTAGGATTATTTTGAAAATCAAGGTGTTCTCTAGTCCCCTAGGCAAGCCATTTCCAAATTAGCCTGCTTATACAATGAAAGAGAGTGAGCAGAGCTTAGCAGGAGAATGTGTGGTTTGTAGTTGAAATGGGGGGCTGTAGTTTATAAATGCTTAGTCTGATTTGCTTGACCTTTTATTATATCAAGGCTTTGAGGCCTCTCAGGGACTAAATATGACTGAGATGAGTAGCATGCAGGGCTCTATTACCACCTAGGATAACAGATTTCATTGAATCAAAGCCAGAAAAATCTCTTGCAGGTAAAAGTGTATTAGCAATATTACATTCATCGTAAGCACTAATTTTTACCCATCCATCTTTTCTCCAACAATACCATTGTCAGTGTGCACATTTTTGTGATGCAAAGTAACAGTATTGTTTTGAATTTAATCTTGTGTTTTATTTTATGCATGGCTCCCTCATTTATGTTTTTACATATGTCAGGTTTATGGTTTAGTTTCTTTGAGAATGAGCGTCCTATTTGCTTTACATATGAGAAGGTTTTTTAGAGACTTAATTTGATATGCTCATAGCATATAATATATTATTAGAATCAAACTTCGTAAACTTATGGTACGATTTGCCTAATTGTAAAAAAATACATAAAGTAGAACAAGGAATAAAGTACTGGGCTTCTATGTGGTATCAAAAATTTTGTAACACTGTGTATCCTGAATCTTTGAATAAGATTTCTGACTGCCAAAAGGTGATTTTTGACTTCCAAAAATGAAAGTTTCAGACACAGCTACATTAAACCTTAGAAAATTGAGGTGTGGTGACTGATTCATTTCATACAATGCAAGTGAATATTGTGGGGCTTTGTTTTTATTTCCTTTGTGCTGAGTTTCCACTCAGATGTAGTTTTGTGGGCAAAGTTGGTATGGTTTGAACAGAGACATAGCAGTATAGGCCATGGACTTGGCACTCACTGTAGGCTGCTTCAGCTTTATGGTTAGATTATCTCTGAAGAAGGGTGATGCAACTAGAGTTATTTCATCTGGGAAAGTAAAAGCTTGAGATAAGACAATCATGTGCTTTATATAGGGCTTTGCTTATTGCTGTATTTTAGAACCTAAAATATGATCAGTGAGCTTCAACTTCATTAGGAAGAATGAAAATCCAAAATAGAAAATGTAAAAGTTTCTCACGGTACGTGTGAGTGGTCATGGAGATAACTGAATAGTATAGTATACTCTTGTTTCATCAAAAGCTCCAAAAATATGATCTAGAAATGTGTTTGTCTCGGATGGAGTAGATTTCTGCTCATGAACTCCTCTGGCTTTTTCTAGAGTAAGTCACCCCTTTTAAGAGTGTTGCTTAATGTTGGGTATTTCTAGTTCTATAACAGACTCCATTTTTTAGTGGGCTTCTACATTACAAAGTCTGATGTTATTAAAGAAACTATTGATTATCTTCCTGGATAAATATTTATGTAATCTTGTCAGGATCCAGGGATTATACTATTTATAAGAACCTTTTTCTCAGCCCCTTTACATTATGATGCTGAATAACTATACTACAATTATCCCCCACTGTATAGTTAACTTTTTTTTTAAAGTGTATTATGTGACTCAGTGGAGTTTAGGTACCATATATGATCAAAATAAACTGCAAAAGTTTAAATTTGAAAAAATTATTATAGCAAAAGACACATTGCCATTTGTTTTTGCTGCTTTCTGAAGCAGTTCTGGAATCTTCTTTCATGAGTGTCTGTAGTGGAGCAGCTGTGGCTGCCTCAGTGTCCTGAATCACTTCAGAATGCTCACATTTCATGGTCTTTTTGACTTTGAGGCAAAAACAGAAGATGTAAAGTGCCATATCTGGTGAATAACGTGGGTGAGGACACACAATAATATTTTTATTCAACAAAAATTGATAAAGGAGGGGTAATCAAAGCATAGTGAATGTTTATATAAAATTTATTAAAATAAAAGAAACTTTGCCATTAACCTCTCTAAAGATACTTCAAACATCCCCCCTCACTTCTAACAAATTTATGCCATCATTCTTGATAATGTGTCTTTTAACATAACAAATTCTCTTCTTAAATTTAAATATTTGCTGTGACTTCTAATCACCTCTTGTACAAAATAATTAAAGACCTACCAAGTTGATGTCACAAAAAATAAATTATATGATACACACAAATCATTGTTTAAATGTGTTGAATGATATTAATTACCTTACACCTTAACACTGTTTTGAAAATAACATTCATGTTTAAGTAATAAAATTGAATAATTTGGCTGTTATGTAAACTTTTACTAAAACTTGTGTTAATTAAAACACATATGATTTAATTCATTGCTTTATGATAGGATGTTTCATATTTTTTCAATTGACCATAGAACATATTTTAATTTTATGTCCATACTGCAAATCTCCTTAATAGTGGCTTAGAAAATATTTGGAGAGTAAAAACTGTTTTCTGTATTTCTCATTGATTCATAAAATGATTAATGGTTTGTTTCACATTTTAGGAGCTTAAAAGAAAACCACATTTATTATGGAGGTTTCAACATAAGTAAATCAATAATCAGCTTTAATTGAAATAAATAAACTAGGTGTACACTTAGTTGTTATTCTGAGAAATCAGTTACAATCCCCCCAGTTTACATATACCACTATTTTATTAATGAAAATGAGTGTTCAGACAAGATGAATTGATGAACTGGCTAACAAGTATTGGTGGCACTCTTGCATTACTAGCAGAATTTGCACATGCTAGCAACATAGAATCTCCTTGGAGGATCTAAAATATACATCTCTGAAGTCATTTAATAACCAAAACAGTACAGTTATTATTAGTGCTGTCAATACTCCTTGTACAAATATAATTTATTTTTGTTTTTATATTTTCCATTCATTATTTTTTATTTTATACTTATAACAGTTCTACCATATCAGTAAAGTTATTATAATTGTTTTAAATAAGGGAAAACAGATTGAAGGAGATTACATTTTGTCCAAAGTGTGTTTCCTAAAATGGGTTAGCAAGGGCTGGATCCCAAGTCTTATGAGTCTAAATCTACCACATTAGAGTATGTGGCAAATTGTCTTGCAAATTTTATTTATAAAATATAATAATTCTTCATTGTATTGCTTGTTACATTTGTATTTAAAAACTATTTCAGGTTCCATGATTTGCTTTTGGACCATATTAAATGTCATTTGCCTAAAACAAAGAAAATGACACAAAAACATTTTGAAGAAAATTGGGGTCTCAGTATTTCAGAAACTCGTGGAAGAATCCGGGTAAAAATCATGGTTTTTTTTAACTAATATGAACTCATTTTATGGCAAAATAGTTTTTAATGACACAGACTGGGGAATGTTATGGTTTAGATATTAAATGTCTCCCAAAAGTCTCATATATTCATTCGTAGGGGAGGCTTTTGAAAGGTAATTGGATTAGAATGTGCTATACTTCTTGGATTAAATCACTGGTGAGTTCATGTGCTGTTAGGACTCAGGCAGGTCCTGGCAAGAAGGGATGAGTCAGTGTTGTGTGTGTGTGTGACAGAGAGTAAGACTTGGAAAGATGTTTCCTTGTCCTTGTCCTTGTCTTGCATCTGCCTGTCTCTCCGTCTGTGTCTCCCTCTCTGTCTTTGTCTGTCTGTCTGTCTGTCTGTCTGTCTCTCTCTCTCTCTCTCTTTCCTTCTTGGCTGCCTTGGGGTAACTCTCTCCAGTTGTGCACTCCACCATATAGTTGCTGCCTTGGAGTCATCAGATCATGAACTGAACCAACTGGAACTGTGTACCAAGTAAACCACTCCACCTTTAAATTCCTGGTGTTGGGCATTTTATCCCAGCTATGAAATAGTGAGTAATATAGAGAAGTAACATTTTTTTCTATGCTTAGACCACATTATCATTTATACAGGTCATCTATCTTGAAAAAAGTGACTCCATCTCCTATCTGTGTCCTAAGCATTTCTCCATTTGCATATCTTTAAAAATAAAAATGATATGAAGGTAAGAAATCAGTGTATTTCAGTTGAACAGCTTTCTCATATTTTCCAGAAATACTACTACAATTTTCTGGAATATCAAAAATCAAATACTTGCTTTCAAACTATTCTAATATTTCAGCATCCTTTTTTTGTTTTTATTATTAATGCCCCAGGCATATACTTTGTGTGGCCATTTGGTGATCCAGCTCTGGCCAAATAGCAAATAATGTCTCTGAAATAGTTCACATTTGGAAGAAGTGTACTTTTTAATCAGCTAGTTTGTAGAAAAGTGAGACTTATCACACTAAACACATTCTATTTAAAGAATTATTCATCAAAAACTAAATTCTGTAAATCTTTTTTCACATTTAAAAATAATACATCTTCATTATGGAGGAAAAGAAATAATATTGAAATGTACAAAAGGAAGGTGAAAATCACACAAACCTACCATTAAGAAATCATTACTGTTAGAATTTTAGAATATTTCCCATGTGTATGTGGAAATACACACGCCTAGATTTGATAAGTGGATCGTACTCTAAGCATTGTTTCATACTGCTTTTATATAAGATGACCATCTTTTTATGTCAATAAATGTCTCCACTGAATTTTTAATCTCTGTGTGCATTTTTCTTGCTTGTTCAAGCTGATTTTTCTCCCACTTGATGAACTTTACATTTTGGTTTTAAATACTTTTCTTGTTACAAGTAGATCCTGCTTGATTTACAGCAGCTGTGAGTCAGGCATTACTTTCAGGAAATATGAGCTTTGTTACCCAGTCTTGCCACTGAATCTCACAATGGCTGTTAAATTATCCGTGGTTTTCTCTTGGTTACTGATTATGAATGAGTTTTACCCCAGCGGGTTAAATCCCTGTTTGAATAACTGAGAAATTCATGAGATGTGTGCATCAGCAGTAATGTTAAAACCAAAACAAATCTTTTTCAGATTTATGTTATTTTCCCCTAGTATGAAAATGATGCATCCCGTAGTGTTAACCTCTGTGACCAACTCAAGTCCTGTAAGGGAGCACATTTGAACAAACTACATTAGCTGCCTAAGACTTCGTGGACTAAACCATAATGGATTTTTATCATCCCATGTTTTCACTATGTTCAATAAACAAGTACGTAATAGGTCCCAAATGAAATCCTGGTCATCTGTTTTTTCCCCATTTTTAAACATGAATAGTTAGATTTGTCTTATACCTTAAATCTGAGGACTTCCTATTTATTTATCTTCTATTTTGATTTCTATTTTTATAAGCTCGTGTGGTAATTTTAAAACTATTTGGTTTCCCGATTTTCCCATCCCTCCACTAGGTTATAAGTTCTGTGAGGGCAGATAATGAAACAGTCTTTTTCATCCATTAAAAGGAATATTTGGGCATCTGTGTGTGTAACAGAGACCAGATGTTTGACTGCCTGAATGAAGAAATGAATGAGTAGAGGGTGCACTAGAGCCTAGACACGTTTTAGCTGAAGACTGTAAAGATTTCTGCTAATGGTTCTGTAGACTCCAAGTCTCACCCTTTCACCTGTCAGGCTAGGGGTGTAACACAGTAGTAGGAAGCTTGCCTAGCCTATGTGAGGCCCTGGGTTCAATTCTCAGCATTACAAGTAAACATACCAACTGTAAAACAAAATAAGGTTGCATTTATATGTGTCACATTATCATGACGTTAAGATTTTGACGAAAAAAAATTTTAACAATGTACTGTGCACAACATACAATATTTCACCATTAAAGATTTTTCACTACATGCTATAACAAGAGAAAGGCTATGAACAATTTTGTGGCTCTTTTTATTCCCTTCAAAAACAAAATTGCAAGTTAGAAGTAAGGCGCTATCTTCAGATTCACTATAATTTCTTAAAATAAGTTAGTAATTTAGTTATTGTTATCAGTTAATTCTGATACACACTCATAGCTATTTTTCTATGATGGAAACTCACTTTGCTAAATACACTAATCATAAAAAATCCCTTCATATTTACATCTAAAAAATAAGTCCAAGTGGAAATATATCTTACTCCTAATACAAATGAAAACAGCATTGTACTTTCATGAAGTTTTGAAGTTAAATATGCAAAGAGTGGCTTGGACCAGAGGGGCATTCTGGCAAACGCAATGGCACGCATACCTTCCGGCCGCCAGGGGCAACCAGCTCTGTGGGTGCCTAACCTGCTGACACACTGAAAATTAAGTAGGAGGAAAAAGTCTTCTTTCTCTTTGTTTGGCATCTCAGTCAAGATCATGGCATTTAGTGCAATTCTTGAAATTCTGGAGTTCAGTTTCAGTTAAAATGGCCATGGAAATCAAATCTGCCTAAGTTTTGCTGACACTTTCTGGTCAGTAAACAACTCTTTGGTATTATTCTCCAGGAAGGAAATTCTGCTGCAATTATTGTGACCAAAAATGCCTATAAGCAAGTGTTGAAGGAAAAAAGGGTGATGTTTTCATCATGCCTTCTGTTTTTAACTGGAAATACTCTCCTTGAAAATGTTTCCCAGTATAACTACATTAAAAATGTAAACCAAGCAACCGTTTCTCACCCACATTCTTTATCTGGTTCTTCCTTGCACAGCATTTCATGGAGAGAGATACTTTCCAAAAATAAGCCAAGTCTTTACACTAAAATTATCACTAATCCATATTAAAACCCTTAAACTCATAAGGTCAGACACACAAAAGTTAAACATGTTTTCCAAAACAGAGATTGTTGGGAGTTTTAGTGCTATAATATTAATGAGACCAATTAGAACTTCAAAATGAATATCATTCTATAACATCTAGACGATGAGGCCATTATGTCGATAGCCTTTATGTCATGAGCCTACAAATTTTTATGTAATGGTAATTTGGAGAATTGACAAAAACTTCATGCTGGAATTCACAGGAAGATACATAACTTCTTAATTTGGCTAATTGACTCTGATAAGATTAGAAGAAGGACTTAGATATTTTGAAGATATGTATTATAGGGCCCAAACTTTATAGAAGTCCATACAGAATTTAGACTATGAAAATGGATACTTTGGAATTATTGAGGTTTCTCCACCACCCACACAGCTCTAGTTTCCTAGGGCCAAAGGCAGGAACTTCTCTGACTCCACTACCTCAATGTTTTCTCTTGTGTCTAACACAGAGCAATTTAAGCAGTAAATAATTAATGACTGGATTTTGGATTTTAGAGAATTTATGTTTTTAGCTGCATTGCAGAAAATATTTGAATTTTGATTTCTTTTAATGAATCAGTGAATTAACTTTTTGATGAAAATGATCAAGATTAAATCTCTACCATCAAACTGTATCCCCAGGCCTGATTTCCTTTTAATTTTAAAGTATTTCACTTAATAAAATGGCCTATAAAAATTTGGAATTGATAGTATTTTGAATCAGATGTTCAAACTATCATTAAAATTAAAATAAATCTTGTCTTTTAAAAAAGGAACAAGGAACTTCTCCCCCTACCCCAATTAATTTTATGTAGAAGGAAGGATTTTATGTAATTTTATGTAGAAGGAAGGTCTTTTTCTCTTAGCTAGATTGTCCATATTTAGACTTGCAGGGTGCAGTGCTACACTTGAAAACAAGAGAAAGGAAACTATCAGTCTGCAGTGAGGGAAATCAATTCTTCCATCACTTGTGTGACCTTCAAGTTTCTTTCATGCACTGACCGGATGGCCACCTGTGTGGTAGAAACACACAGGGTTCACTCTCATACCCTTCACCTGAAAGGCTTGACTGCACACACTGTCTAATCTCTTTCGATTGTGGTATATGGCTTTATGTTTTCCTCTTTTTGTTCTGGTTCTAGTTTCTGAAATCCAGGGTAAATGAGCTAGACAAGGTTCCAGAACAGAAACAAGATACATATTTCTAGTTACTGATCTAGTGAAAGTTTAATGAACTTTCACTAACATTTGTGTACTTTTAAAACATTAACTGTTTATATTTATTCTGTCCTGTCCTCTTGGCATGGAATGTTGATCTTGGGCTGTGAAGTCAACTGTAATCTAAGTAAAATCATTCTGCTCTCAGATTACTTGGTATAATCACTAACCAGTTCTTGATGTATAATTTGACTAGCTGAAACCCCTCTATGAGGGAAAAAGATGAGTTGATACAGCAGTGGAAGAGAAGTCTGTTAGAGACAGATTTTGTATAATAAGGATGCACTTTCCCTGGATCACTCAGAAAATTGTTTCAGACTTGGTAATGAATCATTTAACTCTGCAGAAGAGGAGGACAAATCCGTAGTTTCAAACTTTGCTTATTATTCAAGTAAAGTTATGTTTTTCAACAACAAATAGGACACTCTAACCTCTAAATAATCAGGAATATGATATGCTCTACATATAATGAGAATCAAATTAAATAATAACCTATTTTTATAAATCATTCAGAAAAGGAGAAAATGCTAAGTGGTTTCATTCGCATTTCATTGTGTTTTCTAATCTTTACAGTAGTTTGGTAAACTAGACAGGTCTCCTCTTTTGCAAGAGGAAAATGGAGCTCTGAAGTATTACATTTTTAACCAAAACCATTGAGTTAGTGAGGTTTAGACTTGCAATTGGGGTGAGGCCTGGTTGTATAGTGTGGTGATTAGAATCAGAGGCTTTGGGCCCAAACCCACTTCAAGGACCTGTTTGCAAAGGAGTAAAATATCAATACAAAGCAGTATATGCTTCCAACACATTGCTTTCTAAAACACATTTTAATCCAAATTGTTATACTTTTAAAAATGTTTTATCTGTGCCCATTAATTTTATAAAATGTTGGGTTTCAGTGTGGTTTTTTCTTATATGCACATATGTTTGATAATATTCATCCGCCCATTGCCTCCTTTACAGACTCATCTCTCACTTATCTTCTTCCTCTGATTTAATAACAGTCTCACTTTACTTTCATGTCATCTTTTTAGGTTTCTCATAGTAGGAAAAACATATGATGCTTGTCTTTCTGACTTTTACTTATTTTGCTTAACCGGATGGTCTTCAGTTCCATCCCTTTTTCTGAAAATGACAGAATTTCTTTTTTCTTTAGGTTTGAGTCATTTTCCATTTTGTATGAACATGACATATTTATTATTCACTCATCTGTCGGTGAATACTGTGGCTGGTCCCATGTCCTGGCTATGGCAAATGGTGCCATAATAAAAACAGGTATTCATAAAAAATGGGTCCTCAGCTATCTGTATAGTATGCTGATTTTAGTTCCTTTGGGTATATTCCAATGAAAGGTATAGGTGGGCCATATGGTGGTTGGATTTTTAATTTTTTGAAGAACTTCTACACTGATTTCCATAGCAGCTGCACATTCCTATATTAATGCATTCCTATTTATTACATCATTAATGCACTCCTAATTATTACATTCCTATAATAATGCAGAACAGCTCCTGCTCGTGCTCCCCAGCACTTGTTGCTCCTGTTTTTGCAGTGATAGCCATTCTGACTGGTGTGTAATGGAATCTAAATGCAGCTTTGATTTGAATTTCTCCAATGGCTAAAGGTCTGGAACATTTTTTCATATACGTATTGGCCACTTGCATGTCTTCTTTCAAGAAACGTCTTTCCAATTAATTTACACGTGTTTATTGGGCTTTTTAACTCTTTGCCATTAAGTTCTTTGAGTTCCTTACATACTCTAGATATTAATCCTTTGTCAGAAGAGTAAATGGCGGATTTTATCCCATTGTGTAGTCCATCTCTTTACTCTGTTGAATGTCTCCCTTGATGTTCAAAACTGTTTAATTTGCTGTAGTCTTGTTTGATGATTTTTTGCTATTGTTTCTTGTCGGTAGGTATTCTATTGAAGAAGTCTTTGCCCGAAGCTATTGCTTTAAGCAATAGCTGTGTTAGCAATCCAAATTTTCCAGTCCTTTTCCTAAGACTTTGATATATTTGCAATAAATTTTTCTACATAATAAGAGATAAGGATATAATTTCAATGTACATATGGATATATAATTTTCTCAGGCTATTTGTTAAAGAAATTGTCTTTTCTCCAGTGTATGCTTTTGATTTCTTTGTTAAGAATCACATGACTTTGAGTAGGTTTGTGACTATATGTCTATTTTTACACCAGTAGTATTGCTGTTTTGTTACTATGGCTTTGCAGTAAATTTCAAATTGAGTATTGAGATGCCTCTGGCCTTAGTATTTGGCTAAGGATTATTTTAGTTACTCTGTATCCTTTGAATTTTAAGACTGCTTTTTCTAGTTCTTTAAACAGTGACACTGAATTTTGATAGGGACTGCATCAAATCTGTAAATTGTTTTTGGTAATGTGGTCATTTTAGCAATATTAATTTTGCCTGATCATGAACACGAAAGATCCATCTTCTAGTATCCTCTTCAATTTTATTATTCAAGTCTTTCATCTCCTTGCTTAGTTTGATTCCTCAGTATTCATTTTATTTTAATTTTTTAAGCCATTTCGAATATAATTGTTTTCCCCCTTTCCCTCTCAGCTCATATCAGACTGTCCACCTTCTCTTAGAAAATCAGCAAACTTAGCTACACCAGGCCCACGTGCACTCACAGCTGAAGTGGCTAGAGTTGAATCATGAATGTTCTTGTAGCTGGATATTAATGCGTACATTAATGAGGGTGATTTTGAATTAGTCTTCATTTCTTCCTTTGTACTCTTAAAATACATCTTTCATTTGATAAATCAAAAATAATAATATCTAGTAAATAGATGTTTTAGAGGTTTATCAGTTCACTTTTGGACCAAATGCATTTTAATGATTTTCTTAAGGATTTCTTTCAAAACGTATTTGGCACTAATGCTTTGTTTCTGTATTGATTTTTGTTTTGCTACCCTTTCTAGATCACAAATATTTCACTAAAGTTGTAGAACTCCACCAACAGAAGATAAGGAAAGTAGTACTATCCCTATTTTATCCTTAAGTATACCAAGGTTTATTGTAGTAAACCAATACAATGCCTACCATATCCAATATCCAGCTAACAATGGAAGGAAATATTTTAGATTCTTTTTTTTTTTCTTGTACCAGGGATGAAGCTCAGCAACCTCACACTTGCCAAAATGCACTTACGCTGCTGAGCTAAATCCCTGGCCCAGTACTTTAGATTCTAACTGTTAAGACTGTCTGACTCCAAAGTTTTTCTCAACAAATAGACCAAACTAACTTCCTTCTTTAGTGAAAACTTGATGTCCTTTTGAAAATTAAATGGAGATGTCCATTTCTAATGTTATTAATAATTATCAAGACCCAATTATTGCTATAAAGAATAACAACACTGCTAAAATGTACATTCAAGGATGATGCCCCTAGACATGTGATTTCCTCAGTGACATGAGTAAATAAGAAGCTAAATGAACTCTAGTCCTAAAACCAACAATTTGGAAAGTTTGTGTTTAAATAGCTATGTGGGATCACATGTGAATTTTGTGTGTATTTGTGCTATGTAATTCAGAATTGTCTTTTTAAAACAAAAATTTAATGAGATATATTTTTAAAAAGAAATATATTTTTCATAATTTTTAAAAAGAAAATCACTTGGATTTTTTTCCTCCTTTTCAAGAAGAAAATACAAGAGACAAAACTTTGTGCTGTTTTTGACACTTTTGTAAACTATGACTTGTTTTTTTTCTGAAGTGAGTCAGAGAACAGTTCTGTAGGAATTTTATCTCTAGGAAAATCTGCAGCCTCAAAACAGATTGAGCAGGATAAATCCGAGAATTTAATTCTCTAAACAATAGTGTTCCTATAGTTTACATATAGTTTCACAGTGTAAATTCAGTCAGCTTATGGCTTGTTTTAATTTTTTCTTTATAAGAATTGCAAGTTTTATGACAAGAATAGGTCTGGATGAGAGAAGATTGTAACTGTGTCTTTGTTTGTCCTTTTATACCATTCAAATATATGGAATGAATTAATTGTTTTGCTTTTAGTTTTGATAATATGGCTAATTTTATTAACATCATTTTAAATTTAGGTGTTTGCAGTACATAACGATTGCATTTTTTTGTGGAGAATTGGAACGTATTTATAACCTATCTCAATTCTTTTCTTTTTCCCCTCCTCCTCCACCACCCTTTTTTGCCAACCTCAGATTCATTTATTTGTCTTATAAGTTCTTATAAAGTTAATTATCACACATGCATATTGATATCCAGATTAATAGACCAAAAACATACAAAACACGTAAGACGATTATACCGAATCCAGGAACACTTTTAGATACGCTGTCCATGTTAGGTAATAATACTTTTTTCTGTCTCTTTTTTTCTTATTATCTGTCTTTTATATTGCACCTTATTTATATATTGAAT
Source organism: Dolichotis patagonum (assembly GCA_004027295.1). NCBI lineage: Eukaryota > Metazoa > Chordata > Mammalia > Rodentia > Caviidae > Dolichotis > Dolichotis patagonum. The sequence goes on along the minus strand of PVJX010009402.1, from coordinate 38,470 downwards.
ATTTCATATAAGAGAAACCGTGTGATACTTAAGCTGTGTGTTTGATTTACTTCACTTAATATTATGGTCCCAAAATGCATCTTTTTTCCCCACAAAGGACTTAAATATATGTGCCAGGTACTTTGTTCACCTTGCAAGCAGCACATCTTTGGAGTAATTTTTGTTGTTCTTTACTTTTTTGAGAAAACTAAGACAGAGCAACCTTAGGGCACAAGCCTAAGTACAACCAGCTAGTAACTGATTTTCCAAGTGATTTCTAAGTTCTGTCTTTATACTAGACTTCTGGGAATAAAGATCAAGACCCTGTTCCTGGAAGGTTTATGGAGTAGGAAGGGTAGATTTCCACAAAGAAAAAGTAAATAATAAAACATGACAAACCTTGGCAGCAAATGGCTTTCATATTCGGCCACCATGACATTTGTCATCAAGGTGCAATCCTTTTTAAATGAAACCATATTTTTTATTGAAAAACTAAAATGGAATGCGTGACATTTTATAGCACCTTTTTCAGTTTGCTGTGTATTACACATTTCAGTGCTGTACATTATGTGGCATGTTTTAATGCTGTCTGACCAAACTGGTCTTAGTGCTGAATGTTAAGGTAACTCCAGTGTTTTAATTTCTATATTGATTACTATTAAAAATTAACTTTTATGGTATCACCTGGTAAATCTGTTCAGTCATGAGCCAGGCAAATATTATTAATTACAGCAGAACTTTAAAACATTCTTCAAGCCAGATGCAAATTGATAGTCTTTAGATTTGTGATCCTATTTTATATAGAAATAATTAAGTTTAAAAATAATTTTAACACCTATAAGTGGGTTCCAAGTTAGGTGTACATGTATAGAAGTAAATTGTGGACATGAAACCTATAAAAATAAATAAGACTCAATCTAAAAGTAAAGTGAGCAGTAATTATTGAGGCAGTAAAATTATGCTGATAGACCTAGAGGTTTTTATCAGCACATAAGAACGTTTGCAATCAAGGCTCAGGAATGAAGAAAAAGAGTACATTTATCAAGATTGATCTTAAGTACTCAAAATGGGAAGGGGAAGAATGTTATAACCTGCCTTCTTTTAAAGCTAAAAAACATACTGAAGTTACAGGAAATCAAGCAACAAATGGCTGTTGTTGAGGAAATAATGTAGACTCTGTACATTTAAAATAAATCAAATAAAATCCCACAAAGATCTTTGCAGCATAGTTTGCTGTATTCTGAATTTCAACTGGAATAAGACTGAAATAAAGAATGACTGCTAAATCCTGAAAGGAAAATTCTGAATGGCTTTTGAAGCGTTTTTGTTTTGTTTTGTTTTGTTTTGTTTTGTTTTCCATTTGAACCTTCCTTGTGTGTGAATCTAATGAAGTCATATTGTACGACAAGTATTGGAAAACATGTTTAGATACATTGATCCCAGTTACAGTCAAGGGATTCTTTCATTATTTTTTCTAAATTTAATACATGAAAAACAACCCAGAAGGTGAGATAAAACATAAACCCAGAGGGGAAAAGGCCATTGAGTATTTAATGAGAGTATTGATTCTGACTTGCGTTCAGTTTGCTGTTTTTCCTCGTTTGAGTTACAATCGTCACTACTCCAACCTCAGTGTTAAATACCCTATAAACTTCTCTCAGTGGAGAGGCAAATGTCACTAAAGCAGAAGCCTGTAAAATGAGTACCAATCCCTTAGATTCTGTATTTGCCCTTAACTAAAAAGGCTCAGGCTAGGTCATCTGCAAGGACTCTTCCAGCTGTAAACTTACGTATTTATGACTCGGTGACTCCCCATCACCTTTTCTGTCTGGCCTTCATCTTAACAAATGTTTCCCAGTGTAATAAAGTGATACTGGCTTTCACTCATCTTTCTTTCTTTCTCTGTGTGTATGTGCATGTGTGTGTGTATATGTATTTGTGTGTGTGTGATATTGCTATTCAGTTTAGCAGACAGGATATCAAATCCAACCTGCACTTTCAGACATCCAGAAATGCATGTAATGGAGTATACTGCCAGGTTAATTAGTCCACTGCAAAGGAATCGAGCTTACTTCTCTTCCCAGATATTGCATCCATAAATGCTGATATCTACTCACAAGGTGAATGTGATTGACAGAAATATTATTAAGAGGCTTTTCTGGCTTATGTAGTAGATTACATTAAAGATTCTTTCCACTCGACATTGGGAACCTGCAGTAAGTGCAGCCTGAAGGCACAATATTTTCTGCCCTGCAAAATGTTGGCATTTGTACATTCAGAAAGTCACCATTCAGGCTTTCCTTTGTAGAGGTCATGCTGGAAGCCAGTTCAGCCATGTGTGTAATATTTTAATCAAAGAATGAATTCGGCTCTGCTTGGAAGAAAAATAAAAGTATAAGATTCTCAGGACATGAATTCTTGTCATATACAGAGTCAGAAGAATATCACTTGTAATCAGAAAATCCCTTCACTTGACAAATATTCTTTTCCCACAATCATGGTCTAGATACCAAATTCTCTTATCACAGATGTGATCCCCTCCCGCCTCTGTCCCCTAGAGGGATTAGTTTGACACAGTACAAATGTACAGAACTGGGATTCAGAAATCCTAGATTTAGTCTTTGCTCAGGCACAAGCTAACTCTAAGACGTAAGCAGGCATTCTGCCCATTCTTGATTCTTACTTTTTTTCAATTTGAAAGGAGAAATAAAATATATCATCAACTTTTTGTTTTATCTTAAGCGAAAAAAGAATTTTTAAAAATATATAGAAGGGTCACTTAAATCTTTGCCTCTCAGGTGTGGAGGTATATTTGTAAGATGATTGAAGAAATTCTCTTTAAATTCCAGCATTTTTATTTGCCAAAGGTAGTGTTCACGATTATTTATGGCGCTGATTCATTCTCTGATTAGCCTCCTTATTCCTTGACGGAAACAAGGTGCCAAGAAGGTGGAGAAATGAAGGGGAGAATACAATTCTAAAGAGGAAGTGAGGGAGTTGCAGAAGGCTCAAAATGCGTGTTAATTTAACCTCTGTCTTTGTGATATACACCTTCACAAAGGGTAAGATTGCATAACATTGTCTTGACTGGCTGGGATAATGAGCCACTGTAAAAATTACAGAAGGTATATGATATAAATGTTTTGAAAAGTATTATGATTAAAAACATTAATGATGCACAAAAGTGTTCATAATACATTGAGCAAAAATATAGATTTGAAAGCACCATATTTCTTAAAGATATGTATATGTTTGCATGATGAAAAAAGTTTTAATGGAAGTATAAAACTCTGAAAAGTTTTCAGGTAGTGATGATAGATTATATTTTATTTTATTTTATTTTTTTGTCTTGTTGACCTCTAAGTTTTTTTTCCAATGAAGGTATATTTCTTGGTTAGTAAGAAAGGAAGCTGGGTTGGGCATGAAGCATGTGGTAGGAAGCTTGCCTACCATGCACGAGACACTGGTTTGATCCCTAGTATTGAAAAAAGAAAAGAAAGCCACAAAGAACTTTTAAGGTTGTCTTTAGTTTAATATTTTATATTGTATATTTTAGAATGTTTATAGTGGCTATCAGACAGGAGACGTAGGCCCCATGGTTTTTTTTCACCACTAAGGTGATTGGTTTTTGTCTCCTAGTCTGTTTTATTTTAATTCAAATCGAAATAATTATGAGCCAAAAATCTATGCAGGAATAGACAGCTCAGGTTGTTAGCTAAGCAGAGTGAGGATTGGCAGCACTGTGCCACCAGAATTAAAACTGTAACGATACTGATGGACGAGCCCCTGAACAAAGCCAAGCAGACCAAACCACGTACCTGTATGTCATCATTCTGCGTAGTAAAGAACAGAGCTTTCTTGATGATTCATTAAATGATGCAGATTAATAATGGGCTCACTTCATTTTTGGAAAATGTGATCAATTGGTTTCTATTCACAGATCTTTGTCTTAATTTCCAAAATGAATTCTGATAAACCATAGTTGTCATTCATGACACTCATTTAGTGCACCCTCATGCTGTAATCCTTCTTAGTCATTCCAGTTATTTTTTGATGTATCTATTATGAGCCCAAATTGCTCTTTCTATAATTAAAGGCCAGTTGAAGAGTTTCACTTATTCCCTTTGTTTTACTTACTTCAGTGTCTTTGAGTCTCTGCTGCAGCTTCTCACTCTCACCCCGCCCGCTCTCACTATGCTCTTTCCTCAATGAGCTTCTGTTATGTTCCTTGTCCCAGGTACCCAGAATCTGTGACCCTTCAATTTAACAAATCTGTTGTCATGAGCAGAATCATCTGTTGTACTGCGACATCCTCTGCTCCTAATTCCTGTCACACTTGTGATCGCTGCTGTATCTTCAGCGTGTAATTGTTCTCCTTGTTTCAGACATTCTCGTTGAACGTCTTGATTCCATGTCTGGGTTGAAAGACACTTGGAAACTTTTCAATCCTCCTGCTGATCCCAGGAGTGGAAGGAAACTCCTGTTTGAGGAGTGGATCCTGGGTATTGTGTACCGTAGTAAGGGCGTGGTCTATTATGTCCTGAAGGCCTGGCGATCGCTTTTTTGTGAGTATTCACGTCTTCATAATTCATGAGAGAAGAGTGAAACTCAGAAGACACTGTGCAGGTCCTTGGGTCTGCACAGCTGATTTCAGTTACACCTGTTTGTCTCTAGACTTCTAAATGTTTTCTGTTATACGTGACCTGCTACAGCTCTTCGGTGGTTTGATTTCCTACCTTTCACTCTCTTGCTTTGTTGACTTGAGGTAAAATTTAATAGTAGAAAGCATTAAATATAGCTATTTTGTGATTATTGGCTTGTAAATGGCCTTCTCTACTCAGCTAAGTTTTCTTTCTTCTGGCATCTTTCCCATGATATTTTTCCGTTCAGCAAAATGACATTAAACTTCAGAATGCCCAATATATTAAACTACTCTTCTATCCCAGGAGTCACGAAAATGTTATTCTCTGTATGAAAGCACTTCCTACCTTTTCAGTACTTCTATTTGAGATTCCTGTTCACCCCTGAATTAAAATAATCACCCAATTGTGTAGGTGCCGGATTCCAAAGCAGAATGCAGTGGAGGAAGGAATGATTCCATATTTAATTTCCTGCGATGCCTCTCGGATATAGAGTAACCTAATACCAGAAGGCGACAGCAAGACAGAGTACCTATGGAGAGAATGCGGAGTAGGAAAAGGCCCTTCTCCAACTGTGTTAGCTTAGTGGGGGAATAAAAGCCTTACAGCCTCCCCAGCACACTTACAGGTTCCCTGTGCTCCTCTGTCCTGCTGCGTTTCTGCTTCTACATAGAATAAACGAGGCTTTATATTGCTACTTATGCAATCTGATGAAGCTATAAAGGATAACTTAGAATATAGGCAGGGAATATTCTAAAGGAAATTAAATGTATTATTTTGGCTATTTTAACTCCTTTCCTTCCGCACAGAGCTCTCCTTTGCTATGTAGAATTTAGATGAAACTCTGGAGCAAAGAAACTGCATGCTAGTGGTCTGATACAAGAAACTGTAGTAGTATGAATCCATTCAGTATCTATTATAGACAGTCAAGAGCTGTAGCCTGAGCAAAGGTTTAGTTCAATCAGACTTAGAGCTATATATATATATACATATCCTTAAAATGGTTGTTTTTATTCTCACACTCTACGGGCAGGAAGTCAGAAAGAAAAACCTTTTCAAACAACTTTGGGTATGAACTTGCTAACTCATATCTAAAGAATTAAAATGATGTAGGTTTTAATATATCCTGTTAGGATTATCTCCTAGGGAAATAATAGGGCAAAAATCATTGTATAACTTATCATCAATATGGTTTATACTATCACAAGTGTGAACTGAGTCATGTCCCTTCGCTACAAATCCGTGTGTGTAGGCCGTGACCTACAGCGTAACTATATTTGGAGACTGGATCTTTAGGGAAGTAATTAACATTAAATGATGTAATCAGGGTGGAATGCTAATTCAATATGAAAAGTGTCCTTTTAAGAAAAGGAAGGAACACCATGGATATACCCACTACACAGAGAAAGGACCACACAAGGATATAGCAAGAAGGTGACCATCTGAAAGCTGAGGAGAAAGACCCCAGGAGAAACTCAACTTACCCTCAGATCAATTTGCACTTTAATCTTCAGAACTGTGAAAACATAAATTTCAGTTGCTTAAACCATTTTTGTTTTATCCATTAGTCCTAGAAAACTAATATATAACACAATGATCCAGTGATAGGAGAAAATTTCCTAAGTTTAACAATGGAATATAATTATAAAAACTAAGGCTTTAGATAATGCTTGTTGATATAGAATACACTCTCAGTGTGTTCTCAATTAGAAAAGGATGTAACACAAAAAACATACAGTATATAAAAAAAGAAAACATGCAGTACAATCATTTTTGTATAAAAATATAAATTTGTATAAAAATAAATTTGTTTGTATATAAACAATGTCAAGAATTATATGCAACAAACCCTCAAAATTTTGCTAGATATACTTTTCTTTCTCCTTCCTAGCCTCCTTTTTTCTTTTTTTAAAAATCCTGTTTGTAAAGCCAATTTTTTCCCAGATGAACATTAACTATTTTTAGAAATGTCATAAGATGTATGTATCTATTCATGTTTTAAAAGTAGATCTCAAGAGAAATAGCACTTATCAAGATTAAGAAATTCCTGAGATGAGTGACAACTGATATCTTATAAATTAATGTCTGCAATCTCATTAAATATTTAATTATCAAAAAGTTTCCTTTTTACTTGTCATATTTATTCATATGTACTTTACTTGTCATATTATTCTTGTGTGATGAAATATGCAACCTTCTTAGTATTTCCAAAATTTTTTACCATCTCTTCACAGCTTAGTCTAATTCATAGTACTAACGGCTAAGAATTCACATTTGCAGAAAGATCGAGATTTGGATATTTGCCAAGCCACTTTAGCAATGTGACCTTCAGAAAAAGTTATGTAACTTTTCTATCACTTCTCTTAGCCATCAAATACAGAATAATTATACTTATTGTAAATTTGCTGTTAAGACAAGTTTAGCTACCTCTGGTGGGTTTAAGAGCAATGATTTTGGCATCAGAATGTCAATTTTGGTTTTCTAATTTTTCAATTTTGTGGGCATAGACCAGCTATTTAACAGTTATGTATGCATGGGCAAAATAATAAGATCAACAAGATTATTATGAATAAAGCTAATGAAAGTTTCCACCAGGAAGAACTATTAATAGCCTCCCACAAAGAGGGCAAGGAGAAGGTCTAGGGAATTTCAGAATCAGTCGTGGCATTAACCTATCCTTTAATACCTTGAGCAGCCATCTAGATATTAGCAGAAGGATTGGGAATGTACACATATCATTTAGCTTTTACAATTGTACAAGTACGCCCCTGGGCTGCCGTTCAAATGTCTAATGCCCGTCTGATTTGGAAGGATGGCTTGCCTTGTATCTGAGGTGTGATGGCTGGAAGGAAGGCCGGCGTTGAAAAGAAGGACCGATGTCCAACAATAGGCTGATTTCCCTTTGCTCTGTAGCCATCGTTACTGAGGGCTCCTCTGTGGAAATGAATCTGTTCAGTAGGAGAAGGCAGAGAGTGCCTTGGCACCCTTTAGTCTTGCTTCACCAACTGCTGAGGTCTGGGTTCTCCACCTCAGAGGGCAGTCCAGTACCCAGTGATCACATCTCCAGGACATAGTTAAGGAGGCCTCTTACAGCAGTCCCTCTTAAGGTGGCCTGGCCTGCTGCAATGGTGGCCAGTGAATTTAGTCATCAAGCTCTTCTTGGAGCCCCAAGAATCAGACTTCAGACCTATTCCCCTTATGCCCACAGCAAAGGCAGGCATTTTTTCCTGGTCTCTTTGTTTTCTCCCCTGGGCCATCTCTTCACTTCGATTATAAAATACTGAGGAGGCAGTTTTGACTAAAGGATCGAGTTAGCTATCTAAAGCAAAATCCATCCTTTGTAGCTTTTTCCTAATATCTGGGGTTGACTGTCTAATAAACTTATCGTTAAAAATACTCTGTCCTTCTATCAAATCAGGAGTTAAGGAGGTATGTTTCATCAGTGCCTCCTATAAATGATCTAAGAAGGCAAAGGGATTCTCATCTTTCTCCTGGAGAATAGTTGACAATTTAAAATAATACAAGGGCTTAGTTCATATCCTTCTTAGATCTTCAAGAATATATATCTGAAAATGTCTCCTATTCCAATCTCCCATCTGGTTGCTAGGCCCCTGGGGGTCTGGTATAGGGGTGGCTTGGGTGCCAGTAGGAACTGGCTGTTCCCTTGGCTTCCGGTCTTTTGATCTTTTAAAATTAATATGATATTCATCTCCAAATATAATAGCAGTTTGTAATACTGTTAGTCTCTCTTTAGAAGTCAATTCTTGATTTAAGAATAACATTATATCCTTCCAGTCTAGTTCATAGGTCCAATTAAATCCTCAAAACACCTCAAAGTACTTTTAGGGTCATCTCAGAACACTGCTAGATCTTATTTGATTTATTTCAGATCACTGAGAGAAAAAGACATCTGAATGCGGGAGTCCCTTATTTGCTATTCAGTCCCTGTGGTTTATGTTTACATTTTTAACACAAGTAAGAATTATTTTTAAGGTAAAAAGTCTGAACATGAGGTAATTCTGAATGTTTTCCTCTCTTACAGTAAAGTCCAGCTGTGAAATAGTAGCATAATCAATACTTCTCTTTGCATTCCATTTTGTCTCCAAGGAGTAGGTAAGCCATGCACAAATGCAGAAAAATATGAAATGACTGTTTTTCAGTGTGCAAGGGTCAAACATTCTTCAGTGCTTAAGAATACTTTCCAAAGGTATAAGACATGTTGGCATTGATTTTCCCTTCTAAAAATACAAGAGAAAAGGGACCGTGGTTATACCTCAGAGGCACAGGGCCTTCCTGGCCAGCATGAGACCCTGGGTTTGATTCCTGGTACAAAAGAGAGAGAGAGAGAGAGAGAGAGAGAGAGAGAGAGAGAGAGAGAGGGAGGGAGAGACAGAGAGAGAGAGAGAGACAGAGAGAGGGAGAGACAGAGAGAGGGAGAGAGAGAGAGAGAGAGAGAGAATTGGCATCCTTTTAATTGCTATTTGACTTCTGTATCCTCAACACATCCCCTGAGGTGACCCTCTGCACAGCAGGTGGCTTCCATCTGGAGAGAGACTAGAATACAGTTCAGGTTCACTAGTCACCTTTTACCAGCTTGAAAACCCATCTTCCTTAGGAACTCAAGTTTTTAACTCCAGCAGTTGTTTCTAAAGGCACAAGTTTCAGTTGATCTCATTTTTAGCAGTAATGTTTTAAAGAAGGAATCATTGCTATCAAAACCAATAATCAAGACATCTAAACCACTGCTTTCTAATTCTTTGAAAGAGCATGAAGAGAACAGATCAAAAGGCAAGTCAGAATACTTCTCAGCCTTGGAAGATACCACCTCTAGTGATAAGTTAAGTAAATGGCTTGGAGAAATCTTACCCTGGGCCCTAAGGTGAAGAAGCCTCTTTGTATTGTATTGTCTGTGTATCATCTAGGCAGTCTTCTTCAGCAGCAAGATAAGGCTACACTTCATTTAAAGTCTAATAAAAAATTTATGTCTCTAAATCTCAATAAGTTTATCTTATACACATTGCTCAGCAAACAACTTACATCCTAGTAAAGGCAGATCTATTGGGGTTTTTTCCCCATAAACATGAAAGAAAAGAAATGCTGACTAAAACCCTTGTTTTCCTAGTTAGCATATATAAGGCACAAGTGTAAATTACTTTTCTGATAGTTATTTTTGCTCCTTGAAGGACAAATAGCTGTTGCAAGCTGCCTCAGCGTGATCTTCTTGAGAAAAGCGAGGCCTAACTACAGGTTGTTCTAAATTTTACTCCCAGTGAGTAGGAGAAAAACTTTTCTAACTTGCTAGCAGAGAGAAATGTCCAAACCTGTAGCTGCACTCTTTGAGTTAAATGGAGATTTATTTTCTGCTGTTTAGCCAATTGAGCTGTTGGGGCCCAGTTTTCACTGAGGAACCTTTGGGTGTCTCACAGAGAATTGCCCTGGCCATCACCACTCAGTTGTCTTCTCAGCTTTCAGTGGCCCCAACAACCAGAGATTTGTCTCTAGAGAGGAATCCAGCTGCCTGTGTGGTTAAAGTCATATTGGCTTCAATGGGGATTCATCAGAAGGTACTGGAGAATCTGCCTCTGCTTTAAGAGTGACACTGTTCTAAGAGCATTTAACCCACTGGCAAAGAAACCACTGTTTGTTAGAGTTACATAAGGGACAGACATCTTCATCTAAGATGACTCTCCAGTCTTTGGCATTGACAAATGCTCATTTCCCATGGGTCCAATTTAAAGTTTCTTAGTTGTTGGATAGGAGGGAAAGGTTGGGGTAGTTCAGGGTTCCTTTCCGTGTAATCTTAAATGACTCCAGGAAAAGGAAAATACAAAGTAGTAGGAAAGGATCAGAAATGAGATTAGTAAAAGGAAGTCTTCTCACGCTCATGGTGAGTTATTGAGACAACTTACTCGTGAGTCGTCACTCTGAGCCTAGAAAGGTGAGAAGAGAGATTCTTAAGAGCTAAGATTACCTCCTCACCAGTGCAATATCAGACCAGAAAGGAAACTGAGGCAGAATAGGCTCAACATTCCCTCTAAGATATAGAGGGGCCATCAGGACCAGTCTGTCTTAATGCAACTTGTTCTCTAACTCTTAAGAATGGCTGTTGGCCTATTGCCTTTCAATAGGTATTATTAATAGGCATGATTATTAATAGGCATGCATGTTTTCTAAGTACAAGCTAGATTTCATAAAAGTACCCACTTTACAGCATTTCATTTCAGAATCCACGAGGGAGTGCTTTACTACTTTTCCCTAGTCCTGTTGCCTAAGATAAAATAACAAATCACAACAGTCAAACAGGGGAAACCAGGAACACTACGAAATTCAGCAATTAGTCCAAATGCAATACCTACAAAACTAGAATACAAAACCTTGCCTGTAAAAGCAAAATATTCCATGTTCTTGAGTTACACTTATCATCACTTTTAACACTTTTATGCACTTTTAAAGCATAAAAATGCAACCAAGAAGCAAATGACAAAGGCCAGGCATAAAAATTCAAGACATAAGCAGTTGACAAAGGCAAGGCATAAATTTTTGTCTCTTTTATTTTAAGGAGATTAAAAGAACAAAACAATAAAAACAAAGCAGTAGAAATAATATACAATGTTGAAACAAGCTGACAGGGAATTATCAATAGTTACTATATTACATATTGTTATCTTCATAATACTTGCTCAGATTACAAGATACAGGCATACAAAACAGATCAAACAAATAACCAATCACAGTTTCTTTCCCTGAACGAATAGGATCAATAGTACAGTTAACTTATTTATTATGCCTATCTATCTATCTATCTATCTAATCTTTTTCCCTTTCTTCTTTCTCTTTTTCACATCCCAGTTGTTCTTCCCTTTTGAACAGTTTTATGCCCTTTCACAATATCTATGGTATCTTTTGGACCTTATTTAATCTTTCAGTTTCTTACATGAGGGAGACAATACCATGTTTACACATATGAATGTAATTTATCTCACTTATGAGTATGGTCTTTAGTTGCGTATATTTACCTATAAAAGCCTCAAGGTCATCCTTCTTTATAGCTGAGTAGTCTTCCATTGTATAAAAATACTGCATTTTTTAAATCCATCCTTCAGTTGATGGGCATTTGTGTTGTTTCCAAGATTTAGCTATTACAAATTGTGCTGCTATAAACATGGGAACACATATATCACCGTGGTATGAAATTTTTTAAATCTTATGGAAAAAGACCCAGAAGGGGAAAAGCAGGGTGGAATGGGGACTCTAATCCTAGTTTGCTGAGGAATTTCCACACAGATTTCTGCAGTGGTTTCACCAGTCTACATTCCCACCAACAATAAAGAAGGGTTCCTTTTTCCACACATCCCTGCTAGCATTTGTTATTGGTTGATTTCCTGATGATAGCCATATTTTCTGGAGTGAGACAGAATCTCAGTGTTGTTTTAATTTGAACTTCTTCAATAACCAATAATGTTGAATATTTTTCATATATTTATTTGCCATTTATATATCTTCATCTGAGAAGTGTGTATTCATCTCAGGTGCCCATTTTTGGATTGAGTCTTTGAATTTTGGGGGTCTGTTTTTTTTAAAATTCTTTATATGTTCTAGATAGTAGTTCTTTGTCTGAAGGACAGTTGACTAAGATTTTTTTCCCAGTTCATGGGTTTTCTTTTCAATCTGTTGAAGATTTGTTTTGACATGCAAGAGTTTTTTTAATAAGATGAGATCCCAGTTATTGATTCTGGGAAATATTTCCCATATAGTTTGATTTTGTTCATGAATCCTCTGCCTAGCTCTATGTCTTCACGATTTCTACCTACTTTCTCTCCCAGTAGATTTAGTGCTTCTGTTTTAATATTTAGATCTGCTCCATTTTGACTTGAGTTTAGTGCATGGTGATAGACATGGTCTAGTTTTAGTTTTCAGCATATGGAAAGCCAGTTTATCCAGCACCATTTATGAAACATGCTTTCTTTCTTCCAGTGAACATGTTTGACCCTTTTGTTAAAGATAAGGTGGTTGAGTGTGTTTGTAATTGTGGTTGTATCTTCTAATCAACTGCAAAGATCTTCAGGTCTGTTTTTGCTTTGCCAGTACCACACTGATTTTATTATAGTAGCTTTGTAGTATAACTTCAAGTTAGGGATTGTGATGCTTCCTGCCTTGCCTTTGTTGCCCAGGATTGCCGTTGCCATTCTAGGTCTCTTCTGGTTCCAGATGAGTTTTAGGAATGATTTGTTTAGATCTGTGAGGTGTGCAAATGGTATTTTGATTGGAATTGTGTTATATCTGTATAACAATTGTGGGAGAATGGCTTTTATCACATTTGTTCTTCCTATCCATGAACAAGGAGTATCTTTCCATTTTCTGAAATCTTCTTTGATTTCTTTTGTCAGTGTGTTATGATTTTCAATGTATAGATCTTTTACTTCCTTTGTTAGATTGATTCCTAAGTATTTCATTTTTTGCTGCTCCTGTGAAGGGTGTGGTATTCCTTATTTTTCTCTTATTTGTTGTTTGTGTACAGGAGTGCTATTGAATTTTGAAAGGTGACTTTGTATCCAGCTAGATTACGAATTTGATTATTAGATCTAGAAGTTTGTTGGTGGAGTTTTTGGGGTCTTCTACATACAGTACCTTGTCACCTGCAAGTAATGATAATTTAACTTCTTTCTTTCCTATCTTTATTCCTTTTATTTTTCTTTTTTATCTCATTGCTCTGACTAATGTTACCAGAACTATATTGAATAAGAGTGGTGATAATGGACAGCCTTATCTTATTTCTGATTTTAGAATGAAAGTTTTCAGTTTTTGCCTATTTAGTAAAATGTTGGCTGTTGGCTTATTGTATATGGATTTTATCAGATTGAAGTAAAGATCATTTATTCTGATTTTCCATAGCATTTTTATCATAAATGAATGTTGAGTTTTATCAGAAATTTGTTTTGCATCTATTGAGATGATAATGTGATTCTTGTCTTTGGCTTTATTGATGCAGTGCTTATTGTTTTGCATTTGCTGAGCCATCCCTGCATTCCTGGGATGAATCCCACTTGGCTATGGTGTATATTCTTCTTGATGACTTGCTGCATTCTATTTGCAGTATTTTATGGAGAATTTTTACATCTATGTTCATTAGAGAGATTGGCATGTAGTTCTCTTTTTTACTGGGTCTTTCTGTGGTTTTGGTATCAGGTTAATACTTGCCTCCGGGAATGAGTTAGAGAGAATTGCTTCCCTTTCAATTTCATTGAGGAGTTTGAGGAGTATTCACATTAAGTCTGCCCTAAATTTCTTGTAGAATTCAGCTGTGAATCTATCAGAATTACTATTGTATAAATAAAGCCAGTACTTTTATATTCAATTCTGCTGAAATTTTTCCTTGCAATTTGCTATTTTTCAAACATTTGAAAGCTATTGCCCCCTTAAAAGGTCTAGTAGTCCAATTTCATCAAGTTTTTGTATGACTTGAGCATTCTTGTTAATTCATTATGCAACCAGAAACTTATTTTAATATATGGTATATACTATACGTTGTCTAAGTGTTTTCCAAAATCTTCTTTGATGTATTTCACATTAAATCTGTATTTTAAAAAGTTATTTTTAACTCTTTTAAAATTAACTTCAATTTGCATCTTAGCATTTACTCACCAGGCCTCCCATTCCAATAGGGATTATTTAAATCTTTTAATTGCTACATTAGCATGCATTTTTATATAACTACTTAAAGTTGTAAAATTGGAAAGTAGTGGGCAGAATTGCAATTACTGCTGCATCTCTTGCTTTCATTATTGGTTTATATGATTTTAACTGGAGGAATTTTATTATTTTCTAAAACTTTAACTGAACTGTTACTTTTTGACTCACATAAAGTCTATGACGAACAACATTTTAATAGGCAGACTTGTCTTTTGGGGGGTAAATAATGCGTGCTATAGTGCATACATTCACTTTCAAAATAATAGATGATATTTGGAAATTAAAGCAATAACTACAGATGCTTGATACAATCCAAATAAATGAAGAAGCAGCAGAACCTGTGAATTCAAGTCAATTCCAAATATATCAAATTTTCTTCAAAGCTCTATCAAAAATCATTATAATAATGTAAAATCTCCTAGAGTAATACTAAGACTCAAGCAAAAACATTAACATTCCAGGGTTTTAAAAATTGCTGCCAGCATAAATTAATGGCTGTTGAATTCTTACCACATGCCTGACCTGTAATAAATGTCCACATGTATTTATTCAGTGTATTCTCACAATGCCCCTACATGCAGATACTAGAAACATTACTACAATTGGTCATTTCCTGACAGGAAACTTAGAGTCTGGAGATTATAGTCCTAGGGGACAGAGGCTGGATAAATCTTCATCCCTGTGGCTTCAGACCCAGTGGGGTACTCACTAACCTGTTTGATTTGAGTAGTCCTACTGTCTAACTTCTCATAAGTAGCTTCTCATAGGTCTTCGGCAGACTTTTATGAGAATTTAAGAACCCACTTTAATCCTGGAGGTAGAAAGATGACTCCTACAAGATGTTTCCTAATTCAACAGCACAGTCTGTGTTCTGCCTCCATTAATAAGTGAGAACAGCAACTTCATTTTTGGAGAGTTCTTTACTACCCTAAATAGCCCACTTCTCTAGAGAAAGGGTACATGGCAAGTTTGTATTCTTTGTCTCAGTGGCTACTTCTATTTATTGGGTCCTTCATTTTTGGTTAAGTAAGGTTTTCTCTGAATGCAAAGCACCCTACCTAAGTGCAATGACTCTATGGCACATATAAAGACCCTGACTCATTCCTGTGACCGCTTTTCTTTTCTGTCTCCAAGCATACTTGAATCAGTTGCTTTCATGATCCAATGTACTCGGTCACAAGGACTCTGTTTTTTCTCTGCAAAACTCAGTTTCCTTTAATCAAATAACATACAGTAAATTATGGGAGAGGGAAGAAAACATTGACTGAGCACTTAATGGAAATGTGACAACATCTAGCAGATTCCAGCACAAGAATTATGGTGTCTATCGCTGTTTGGCTTGCCTTTCTACCTTCCCCTCCCCTCTCTCCGCACTTTTGGTGCTTTGTTCGCTGCTCTTCTCTTATGCTAACAGATGGTAAATCCATGTATAATAGTGGCCACATGGGAAGGAGAGAAGGTTAGTGCTTTATGTTGATGCATCCTGTCAGAGGATGAATGCCCGCAGCCCTGCCTGTCTTTGGTGACTTCAGACAACAGTGGCTACCTGGCCTCCCTCATTTCCTCCTCCCAGTCCTGTTCTCCCTTTATTTGTTCTAGTCTCCATTGAGTGGGGAAGAGTTCCACAAGCAACTGGCTAAAAGAGATTTATTAGACCTTGTTTGCAAACCTCTTTCATTTCCTCAAACAAAAGACCCATAAATACAACATAGCATGTAGTTCTTTCAGTTTCATGTCTTATAGCCGTGAGAACTTTTCATGAACAAAGACTTTTTGAATAGTTCAAAAGGTGAAGCACACAGTAGTTCTAAGGCTAAGTGGCTACATGCCCTAATCTGTATGTATATTAAGGCAGGAGTAAGAGAATGACACTATCTCAATCTTTACTGATTTTTACTGACTTAAATAATTCCTTCTGTACAGACTATCACAAACGCAAAACTAACAGAACATTTCATTCATTCCATGAAAATATAAAATGAATTGAAAAGTAGTTCATTCAAATTATCATATTTCATTTAATTTGCCAGCATAAGACTGAATATTTTATTAATATTTTAAATATTAATTTATCCCTTCTCTTTGCACTGATATCCTCATCTCATTGTCATGTTTCTGTATGGGTGCCTGCAAGAACTCCTGTATAAAAGATGCCCGTGTTTGCTTTTGTTAGAGCAGTGCAGGATACACAAAAATTTGTGTTATATTGAATTATCTGAATTGTCGTTGTGGGTCCCCAAAAGAATATGTCCAGTTTACTTACTCTAGTAAAAGTAAATGCTCAGGAAACTCTAACTGCTAAAAACTGAGAGATGATCTACTTATAAAAAGTAAGTTAATGTACTTTGATTAGTTTCAAAAAATTTCTGACAATTCACATAAATACCTACCCAGTGATTCATGGCAGAATCCCTGGTGTCACCCATGATGCCTCTCATTCATTCCACTAAATAATCTATTCTGAAGTCACATTCACTCCCCCTCTGCAGCATCTCCAGCTCATATTCTTTGTTCTCACTGGTAGTAACCTTGTTTGAATCAGCATCAGTCATTTCAGTTATTTCAACAACTTCCTAACAGGTTTGTTAATATTTGACTTCTCCAAAGCTTGTCCAAACATCTTGGGTTTATTGAAGGAGTCCATTTTTTATCTTGATCATGTTCTTTCTTATTACTTGGGTTCTGACAAACATCCCAAAAGTCCTTTGTGCCTGTATAGCAAAGCTCCAACACTAGCTGTAAGATCTGAAGTCAGTTAATTTTGCAAGTCTTGTATAGATTGATCATCCGTAATTTGGAAATCCAAAATGCAAAACTTTCCAAGTTTGAACATGATGCTATAAGAAGAAAATTTCATGTGGCCAGTCCATTCAGAAAATCTCAAATCCTTAAGCCAAAATATTCATGTGTGTCCACACACTGCTTCCCGTACCTGAGAATACAGTTTAATGTTAAAAAAAAAAAAAAATCAGGATTTCAAGTTGCAAAGACCTGGAAAACAATACAGATTTTGGCAGTAACTAAATGTGAGGTCCTGGGTAAATTATTTCACTTTTCTGAGCCAATCTAAAAAGCAGGAGTTTAAAAGAAGCTTAATGTATTGAATTGTTGTGAGAAATGTTTCTTTTTAATTTTAAAGAGAATAAAACAAAACAAAACAAAACAAAACCGAACAAAGCAGAGCAGAGTAAAATAATACAAATAACACAGGATTTCAGAAAAAGACAGCAAGAAATCAACAGTGATTACCACAATGTCTATTATTTTTTTTCAAAATAGTTGTCCATACCTTCACACACAATAAGTTAATATAAATCAAAATAGTACAAAAGCAATCAAAACACAAGAATGAGAGCCTTAAAGGCTTTCAAGACCAGACACTAGCAAATCAATAATAGCTACCATGATGTCTCTTGTTTTCTTCAAAATAGCTGTCCATATCTTCATACACATTGGAATTAAATAATTGAAAACAGACTAAAGCCAATCAACACCAAGAATAAAGGCATTATTGGCTTTTGAATCAAAATGACAGGAAATCATCAGTGGCTACTATGGTGCCTCATTTTCTTCAGTGTAGTTCATACTATCACACATTCTAAAATCAATTCTTGTAAACTCTTTAGGTGAATTTCTAGGCATATATAAGCACATACATGTACATCTGTCCTTTCTGTATTAGAGGAAAAAACAAAACAACAAATAAATAGCTATATCTAAGAGCCAAAACAATAACAATGTAGGCTTTCAAGTCAAGGTGGTAGGAACATAACAATTTTTGTTGTTTTGCATAGTTATCTCCATAAGTCTTATTTGAATTATCAGATATAGTCATGCAAAATTGATCTAATCCTAAGGATGTTATCTGTTTTATCCCAAGAACTAATAGAATTAGTAGTACAATCATCTTAGTAATCTTAACTGTATATATATGAATTTATATCTTATTTTATTTGTCTTCCTTCTTTATTTCCCTGTCTATTTTTTCTGCTTTGAGAAGTTTTTTACCCTTTCACAACATTTATTGAAGATTTTGTATCTTATTTACTCTTTCAATTTCTTACACTAGGGATACTGTATGGTATTTACACATGTGAGTTTGATTTATTTCATTTATGAGTATGCTCTCAAGTCACATCTATTTACTTATAAAAGCCTCAGTGTGGTCTTTCTTTATAGCTGAGTAGTATTCCATATTGTATAAAAATATGACATCTTTTTATGCATTCCTCACTTGATGGGCATTTAGGTTGTTTCCAAGATCTGGCTATTACAAATTGTGCTGCTATAAACATGAGTGTACATTTATCACTGTGGTATGATGTTTTCAGTTCTTCTGAGAATATGCCTAGAAGTAGAATGGCTGGGTCAAATAGGACTTCCAATCCCAGCCTTTTGAGGGATCTCCACACTGATTTCCACAGTGGTTGCACCAGACTACACTCCCACAAACAGTAAAGAAGTATTCCTTTTCCCCCACAGCCTCTCCAGCATTTGTTATTGGTAGTTTTTTTTTTTTTTATCCTGGGCATTCTTTCTGGAGTGAGATAGAATCTCAGTGTGGTTTTAATTTGCAATTCTCTAATGATTAATGATGTTGAACATTTTTTCATGTATTTATTTGTCATTTGTATTTCTTAATTGAGAAGTGTACATTCATCTCAGATGCCCATTTTTGGACTGGGCTTTTGACTGTTGGAGGCCTGATTTTTTTTTTAATTCTTTATATATTCTAGGCAGAAGTTCTTTGTCTGAGAGACAGCTGACTAAGGTTTTTTCCCAATTTGTGGGTTTTCTGTTCATTCTGTTAGAGATTTCTTTTGATATGCAAAAACTTGTAAATAAGATGAGTTCCCAGTTATTGATTCTGGGAAGTATTTCCTGTGCAGTGTGATTTTTTTTTTTTCATGAATTCTGTGCCTACCCCTATGCCTTCAAGATTTCTACCTACTTTGTCTTCCAGTATATTTAGTGTTTCTGTTTTAGCATTTAGATCTCTGATTCATTTTGACTTTAGTGCATGGTGATAGACATGGGTCTAGTTTTAGTTTTCAACATATGGAAAGCCAGTTTTTCCAGCACCCCTTGTTAAAGAGACTATTTTTCTTTCAGTGAACATGTTTGGTCCCTTTGTCAAAGATACAGTGACTGAATGTATTTGTAGTTGTGTTGTATCTTTTAATCTATTCCATTGATCTTCCATCTGTTTTTATTCTAGTACCATGTTGATTTTATTATAGTAGCTTTGTAGTATAACTTCAAGACAGGGATTGTGATGCCTCCTGCCTTGTCTTTGTAGCCCAGAATTGCCTTTGCTATTCTTGGTCTCTTCTGGTTCCAGATGAATTTTAGGAATGATTTCTCTAACTCTGTTAGGTATGCTAATGGATTTTAATTAGAATTTCATTAAATCTGTATAACAATTGTGGGAGAATGGCCATTTTCACAATATTTGTTCTTTCTATCCATGGACAATAACTGTTTTTCCATGTTCTGAGATCCTCTTCAATTTCTTTTTTAAGAGCACTGTAATTTCCACTGAATATATCTTTTATTTCCTGTGTTAAACTGATTCCTGAGTATTTTTTTTCTTTTTTGGATACTATTGTGAAAGGTGTGGTTTCCCTTATTTCCTTCTCAGTGAGTTTGTTGTTTGTGTAGAAGAGTGCTATTGACTTTTTAATGTTGACTTTGTATCCAGCTACATTACTGAATTTGGTTATTATATCTAGAACTCTTTCAATGGAGTTTTTGGTGTCTTCTGTATAGAGTATCATGTCATCTGCAAATAATGATAACTTCTTCCTTTCCTGTCTTTATTCCTTTTATTTCTCTCTCTTGCCTAATTGTTCTGGCTAATATTTCCAGCACTATAATAGGAGTGTTGACAGTGGAAAGCTTTGTCTTGTTTCTGATTTTAGAGTGTAATCCATCAGTTTTGGGCCATTTAGTATGATGCTGGCTGTTGGTTTTGTCATAGATGGCTTTGATTAGGTTGTGGTAAAGATCATCTATTCCAGCTTTCTGATGGGTTCTTATGATGAGTGAGTGTTGGACTTTATCAAATGCTTTTTCTGCGTCTATTGAGGTGATCATGTGATTCTTATCTTCAGCTCTATTGATATCATGTATTATGCTTATTAATTTGCATCTGTTGAACCATCCCTGCATTCCTGGGATGAATCCCACTTGGCCATGGTGTATAATCTTCTTGATGACTTGCTGCATTCTGTTTGCCAGTATTTTATCGAGGATTTTTGTATCTATGTTCAGTAGGGAGATTGGTCTGCAGTTCTCTTTTTCGACTGGGTCTTTCTCAGGTTTTGGTATTAGACTAATGTTTACTTCCAGGAATGAGTTAGGGAAACTTGCTTCCCCTTTAATTTCACTGAAGAGTGTTGGCATTAAGTCTTCCTTGAATTTCTTGTACAATTTAGCTGGGAATCCATCAGGACCTGGGCTTTTCTTTGTTGGTAAGGTTTTAATTAATTTTCAATTTCATTAACTGCAATTGAGTTATTCAACAGTTTTATATCTTCTTGATTCAGCTTTGGTAATTCATGTTTCTAGGAATCTGTCCATTTCTTCTGTGTTATCAACCCTATAAGAGTAAAGGTTTTCAAAGTAGATATTGATAATCTTCTGTATTTCCACAGGGTCTGTAGTGATTTCACCCTTTTCATTCCTTATTGCCTGAATTTAAGTTTTTTCTTTCCTTTTTTTAAATAAGATTGGCTGGGGGCTTATCAATTTTATTTATCCTTTCAAAGAACCAACTCTTTGATTTATTAATTCTTTGTATTGTTATCTTAGTCTCTACTGCATTGATTTCCACTCTGATCATTATAATTTCTCTTCTTTTGGCCTTGGGCTTGGCTTGCTCTTCTTTATATAGATGTTTGAGATATAGCATTAGGTTGTTTATTTGTGTTCTTTCTGTTTTCCACAATAAATTTGTCTCTGAAGACTGCTTTCATTGCATCCCACAGGTTCCAGTAAGATGTATTTGTATTTCCATTTACTTGTAGATAGTTTCTTTTGTCATTAATTTCCTGTTTTATAGCACTATGATGAGATAATATGTGCAAGATAATTTCAATTCCTTTACATTTACTTATGCTTTTTCTATGGGTTAGTTAGTATATGGTCTATTTTAGAGTATGTCCTATGTTCAGTTTGAAGAATGTATATCCTGATGTTGTTGGGTGGAACACTATGTACACATCTACTATGTCCATTTGTTCACAAGTTTGATTCAATTCTGTTATTTCTTTGCTGACTTTATGTCTAATTGACCTGTCTCTTTGTGTCAAAAGGGTGTTAAAATCTCTCATTATAATTGTGTTTTTGCTGATTTGATTTTTCATTTCTATTAATATTTGTTTTACCTAGCTGGGTGCGCTTATGTTGAATTTCTTGGATGTTAATTATTATGTCTGTGTGTAGATTTATTTTGTTCATGGCTAATTGGAGTTGTACATGCTTCACTTATTTGTGTATCAGTTTCCTTTCCCATGTTTGGGAAATTTTCTCTTATTATTTCTGCTAATAGTCCTTTGATATCATTTGTGTTGTCACCTTTTTCATTTACACCTATCAATCATATTATTTTTCTTTTCATCATCCTGCAACTGTTGAATTGTTATTTCCTGATTCCTTGTTATTTTTAACAGATCTTTGCTTGTTTACTACCTGCAATCTTGTCTTCTAGGTCTGAAAGTCTATCTTCACATTCCTTCAGGTGGTTTTGGCAGCTTTTGATGGAATTTTTGATTTCTTGGATATCTCCTTGAATCTGTTTCATGTATTCTATTGTTTTCTTATGTTGTTCATGCAAGTTTCTATCTTTTTACAATGCTCCTCGATTTTTTTTAACTATGTCTTCTTTAGATATGTTCAACATTTCTTTTATAATGTTTATCATTTCTTCTTTTACCTGGGAGATTATTTTTGATCTGAGTTCCTTTATAGCTTCATGGAGTTGCTTCTTTACTTTAGTTGCTATCATTTCAGAAGTTTCAGGTGAATGGCTTACCTTTTCTTCTATGTCCATGTCTGCTGGCTTGTTTGGGGGCCTGGAGGTTTGTGGTTCAATTTTTTTCTTTCATTTTGTCATTTTCCTGTATTTCTCAGTTCCCTAGTGGCACTTAGAGGCTCCCCGGACAGGTGGTGCACACTGGGTGGACCTTCAGCACTCCCCACATGACTGATAGAAGCACCCCAGCTGCTTGAGGTCACTGGGCAGGGCCATACCATGTTCTGAGTGTTGTAGTAAGGCTGAATGGTATGTGGAGTATACTGTGCAGGCTTTCAGCTGACATCACATGGCACACTAAAGCGCCCTGGCTTCTTGGGTTCTCTGGGTATGGCTCCACCAATTTCTAAGCAAAGACCTGCTGCTGCACAGCTAAGTAGGAATTGCTGTAGCAGGCTTCAGCTCACGCGTGGTAGCTCCTAGCTACCCGGAGGATGGTTGGCAGGGCAAAACCAGCACCAAAATGATGGCCTAAAGGTCCCACAATATTAAGGGATGCTGAATTGGGGCCTACTGGGTTTGGGGCAGAGTCTCACAGCTGCACAGCTAGATAGGGACTGCTGCGGCAGGCTTCAGCTCACATGCAACTCCTTGCTACCTGGAAGTCATTGGGCAAGACCCAGCCAGGACAAGAGTGATGACCCAGAGGTCCTGCAGTGTTCTGGGATACTGGACAGGGGCCCACCAGGTTCCAGGCAGAGTCCTGCTGCTGTACAGCTTGGTAGGGATCACTGTGGCAGGCTTCAGTTCACACATGGTGACCCCCTGCTACCTCAAGGAATGTTTTAAGTGTTAGTGTCATACTCTCACTTGTGATAAACTTTGCAGGTATTTGTTTGAGTTGCTCAGAATGCACTCGTTCATATACCTGAAATATGAAATTTTAGCCACCCTGAAAATTTAGAGCAAAATGGTAATCTTTTCTACATAGAATTCCTTGACCTAGACTTCTTCCAGCTCTGCCCTCATGAAGTCATTGTTCATTGCCCTTTTATCTAAGCTCCCAATGCACTTTGCAATCTTTCTACTGTATCATGTTCTAATACAGTGTTTTTAGGGACTCTCTCCCACTGGACAGTGATTTCTATGTGTAGAGAAAAGTCTTATTCATTTTATATCCTGGGGAATAGCACATTATATTATAGTACATTATATTACCTATTAAAAGTCCTTCATACTACTTGCTACTATCCTAAGCATACTCTTTACCCCTTTACCACATTATGTAAAGGTTGTTATACTGAAAATTGGAAAGATGGCATTTTCTAATCTCTTAATTCTATGAAATTTAAAATGGAAATATTAATGTGGTACCAGTCTTCAAATGCTAAACTTAGTAACAAATGCTAAATTTTAAAAATCAGGTGGGTGATGGGGGGAAGCATCCAGTGTCTTTGGTTATTTATCCACGTGGTTTGTTGGCACAATGAAGTCAGCGTGGTTGAGTCATTGTATTAGGAAGACTACAGGAATTCATTAGCCACTTAGACAATATAATTTGGTGTTTCACTGTAGTCATCATACAGATTGTCAGGCCTCAGAGAATGAGTACAATGTTCTAAGCACAAAAAGCAAGCGCCTAACGCAACCTAACGTAAGAAGCATCTTCCACAAAAAATGCATTTGGCTGAGCACATAGGGACAGGGTGATATGTCATACTCACTGATGATATTTACTAAGGTTTAATTAGCTCTTATTCCCACTGGAAAAGTGGCTGGTACACAAAAATGTGTGAAAGGTGGTTTCTGAGACTGGATTCTTTATTGCATGTTCTAGAAAAGCGTAGTTTTTTTAAAAAAAAATTTTTAATGGAGAAACAACATATCTATAAGGACATGCCAGATTTCTAGTCACTCTGGAAAAATCATACACAGCAGGGTTGTGTGGCTAGAGCAGTGCTCAGTAACCCTGAAGGAGAAATGGCCCCTATAATTGCCCATTTGAGGAAAGCTGTTGCCCTCCAGTTCCCACTAATCAGTACTTGGCTTCCTTCACCCCATTAGACATCCAGATTCTACCTTGTAGCATTGCCGTTTGTGCTTTTGGTCCCTTTCCTCTAAGCCTTCTTTTCCCGCTCTGTAGAACTAAGATATCATCAACTAGTATGAGGGAGTTTTAATGGATTGAATTAAGTTATGTAACGTAAAGTTTTTGCATTCATTTTTCAAAGCAATCAGCGTACTCTCCAGCTTTCCTAACCATCATCTGCATGGTCCTCTTACCTAGTGCTCCTCTGCCTCTGCTGCTGCATGCCTCATCCTGATTTTCAGACAAAACGATGTGCCTACCTCCACAGACTTTTTTATGCAATTGCCTGAGTTCTCCTCCTCATTTTAATATAGTTGATGCCTCTTTATAGGACAAATGACAGTTTAGTTATCTATTACTCTTTTTTGTGCTCTTTTCTGTGTTTTCCATGATCAGATCATTTCTTATCGATACTATAGTTCATTTTGCATGGTGGCCCATATTTATGTGTTAGTTTGTAAACTGACGTAAGCACACATGCCACTGCTCCGCTGCTGTAGCCTCAGAGCATTGCCCAGGACGAGGCACAGAAAGGCCTCTAAGAGTAGTTTTGTTTCAAAGGAAGAATAAATAAATGCTACTGATCATCACTTTAGACCTGCAGTCTTTAAGGACCTGCAGGACCTCATCGGTCAGCAGCTATACTTGTTGCCTTCCTTGACCAAAAACTGTCCAGCATGACTGGTTTAAGACAATGGGACTGTAAAATCCTTTCATCCAGGGAGGATTTAAACTCTAGAAGGAAAAAGAGTAAAATCCAGGTAGCCAATAGCCTGTCCCATTGCTAAGGGTGCTGAGGCACCCTTAGGATGTGTGGTTCATCTTTGCATCCTGGGGCCCTTTGCTGATGGGTCATGTCTAGTACTAAGGAAGAGATTATTGGTAGACAGACTTCACGAAACAAAGGTAATGTTTGGGGCCACTGCTAATTTCTCTTTTTATCTGAATTAGAAAGCTTAAAGTCCCCAAATATATTTCCCAAAGAGACCCCTGAATGTGAAAGTGACACAAAAATCCTGTCTCTTTAAAGCCATTGTGACTCTTCCCAGGAAAAATATAATCATTATTTTTATAAGGGGATATAAATTAATTTAATATAAATATCAGTCAATACCTTCTCTGCTTAGGTTGCTGTAATGGAACATTACAGAGTGGATGAACTAAACAACAGAACTTTTTTTTTTTCTCACAGTCCTAGGGGTTGGCAATATCAAGGCAAAGGTAGGGATGGTTTCTCCCCAGGTCCTTGCCACTGGGTCTTTCCATAGCTATGGCTTTTCCTCTGGACCCTAAGCAAGGGTCTCTGGCACTGCTCCCTTCCTCTCTTTTAAAAATATTGCTCTTATCAGATCAGAACACCACTCATTACCTCATTTAACTTTAGTTGCCTCCTTAAAGTACTTATCTCAACTATGGTTACATTGAAGGTTAGGGCTTACAATACGTCAGTTAGAGGGGTAACACAACTCAGTCCATGACAATAAGGACTCAGGAACTTCCCAGTGTCACAGTTGTACATGATACAGGGTTTCTTCATGGAAGGAAAGAGATGGATATTGAGTGCATATGTATTTTCCTTGGGAAATGTATGTATGTACATTTTTTTCTTAATGGTCTTCACACTTGACATCAGTTTTAATCTTGCAGCTTTTAGCGAATTGAAGAAGAATTTCTAAAGAAATGAGTTGTACATGGGAAGCTCACTCTGCCTGTGAGAATGGAGAACAAAGGAAAAGCCTTGCCACACTTCTCAACAACACAGAAGCATCCACTGGGAATGGGGTCCCTGGGGTGAGAATGAAGCTGTTTACTCCAAAATTCCCTCTTTCTGCCACTTCTCACATGCCTGACCTTCAGAGCATATTTCCCATGTGAGATGTTTATTTTCTGTTCCCTCATTCTCACTCAAGTTTATTAGCCACTTCCAGCTACCCTCAGAAATACTTTAGATCTAGGTGAGGACAACAATTTGATTTATGTGGCTTTAAAAAATTGTTTCTTTCATTATCATAACTTCACTGAATGAATACACAATTCAAAGTGTTCTTTCTGAATATTATTCTTTAATCTCCTCATTTATCAATCCTAAGAGGGAGGTATTATTCTTATCTTATGTTTATACATGGGGAAATTGAGATTTGGAATTGATAGGTAAAACGAACAAAAAAGTAAGCCCTGAACCTTCTGCTGAAGATTTCACACTTCCCTAGCAAACGAAAAAAGCATTACATACTGTTATAAAGTACAAAATGCCAGGCTGCAAATCTTGGCTCTGCCACTTACTGACTGTATGAATTTGGGTCAAATTCAGCTTCACATTATTAAAATGAAAATTGTTTTCCATTTATTAGTCAACAGTAGGGGAAGTGAACCTATTTTCTTAAAGTGCCAGCATGAACGTCAGCAATTTTTCTATGCATCATTTGATTATTCTTCATCTAACTAAATTCCTACATGAAGCTGTACTCAGCCCAGCATCAGTTGGGTATCTACCTGCTGTTTGGAAGATACTTTTTTTTGTCTTTTCTTTTTGTTAGGCAGGTTTCACTTTTGATAGGCAATGGTGTGCTCTTCATGACTGACAAATTGTCAGATGCACCTACTACTCACACAACTAACAAATACTATGACGCTGAAATATCTGCCACTAGAACTGCAAGAGCAGTGGAGGAAAAGAAAAACCAGCTGGGCAGGATCTGAATTCAGGTGAAGAGTTCGGGTTTGAGTTCTAGCTCTGTCACTCACATGTAAGCTGTGTAACTGGACAAGTTTTGCTAAAGCATAGGTTTCTCCTCTATTCAGTGAGAGTAAAGACGGTCCCTATGCTGAATCTATTGTGAGAATTAAATGGAATAAAACAAGAATAATGTTGAGGACTGCTTGGAACACACACAAAAATATTAATAAATGCTAGCAAGAATAGTTGTCATTATTTGATACTTAGGAAAATCACTAGGTTGCAAACAAAAACAACAAATCTGTCATATTGCAGAAAGTAAGATCACAGGTGTAGGACTGACAAGTTGACAGATTTATGTGTGTATGCTGGGTGTCACAAATCAGCTCTGTGTTTTGGACATGTTTTCAAACTTTCAAAGCTTCAGTTTCCTCATCTCTTAAATAGGAATAAATGAGAATAATGCATGTATCTATCTTGTAGCAATTGTAAAGTATAATGGCAACAGCATGAGATGTTTATACTGCAATTCCAATGTGCTAGGAACTGTTCTAAGATATTTATAGGAATTATTTCATATAATAGCTTTATTAGGTATTATGAGTCTTATCATTATCCCTCTTTCACACATGAGGATGTCAAAGCATTCAGAACATGAATCCTCAAATTCATACAGTCAGTTAGTGGTCGAGCCAGGATTTGCAGCCTGGCATTTTGTATTCTTTAACACTATGTAATGCTCTTCTAGATAAGTATGAAACCTTCACCAGAAGGCTCAGGGCAATGCTAGCATTCAATAAATGTCTTAATCATTGTTATAAATAATAAGATATGGGAAAATGTTCACTAGTTAAAGGTCGCCTATGAAATCCAGCTGGGAAAATATATGTCAGCAGGCAAAGACAGAATTTTTACATGCAGGCATTCCACACAGAGTAAGTAGTTTGCATAAAGATACAGAGACATCTACGGGAAACAGGGAGAGTTCAGTTACACTGGAGTCCAGTATGAGGGAGGTAGTCTGAGCCAACGCACCTGAAAAAGACAGACTGTTGTTAAACTTTGAGGTGGTATAAGGAAACTGGTGAGAGGAAGTCACTGACTTGGAGTAGAAAGAGGTGGTCTCAGCAACTTGATGCCACCCTGAAGACAGCTTGCCGGACACAGAGTCTAGAAAAGTGGAAGACCTGTGCAGACTACTAAATTCACTCATGTAATGCATGTGAAGTCTTGAGGCAGGCCAAATGGCCATGGGGTTGCATCTGAACAGAAAATCAGTCTTGTCTTCTGTTTATTGACATCTTTGGTAATCCTCCATGGTTATTGCTATAATTCTCACATTTGCAGGCCAGCTGAGTCTGGCGTTTTAAACGGTGCTCTCTAGCTGGAAACTTCGACTCATGAGAACTCATGCTTGAAATATTTTTGCTGGCGGGGACATTTGTGTGTGTCATGATTTCTCGTCTTTA
This sequence comes from Dolichotis patagonum, assembly GCA_004027295.1. NCBI lineage: Eukaryota > Metazoa > Chordata > Mammalia > Rodentia > Caviidae > Dolichotis > Dolichotis patagonum. The sequence continues at coordinate 9,951 of PVJX010009402.1, read as the reverse complement.
TCTCTAGCTGAAGAATGAAGAGCCACTCTTTTTCCTGTGCCTGATTGCACCTTGCTGAATGACCCGTGCTGGTACTGGTCAACCTTCTCTGGTTTCCCTGCAGCACTACCAAAGTTCAAAAAATCCTTATGCTTAAAAAAAAGTTTTAGTGACTATAATGGGCTAAATGTAAGCATTTTGGCATGTGGGAAAGCAGGGTCATGTTTGTGTTTATATGATGTCTTTTTCACATCCCCTGAATCAGTACTAGCTGATTGTCCATAAATGCTGGGCACTAGATAGCTTTTTCTTCATGGAAGGCTGGTCTTGATGAGAACTTTTAGAAGGAAAGTTCAACCTTTTCCCTTAACATACTGACTTCATTTTCTTATTAGCAGAAAAAAATGGCTTGAATGTTTAAAGATGTAGGAATCACTAAACAAATTTAACTAAAGCAAACAACTGGACTGCTAGGTCACCACGTCACAAAACTACATATGTGAACAGCAGTAATGCTTACATGACTATTTTCAGGATTTCTGAAAATAGCTGTGAAAGTGTATATTTTTATACTAATGAACGAAGATAGCTTAGAAGAAAATACAAACCTTATGATTGATTGATATTTTATGAGTACAGTAATTAATTTTATAATAATGGAACTAGTTAATATTTTTAGAGTATTTTACATAACAAAGTTTATATATGTGGAGGGCATTACAAAGATGTCTACATTATATGTTTTACTTTTTATTTTTATTTATGTACATATTTACTATATTTACATGTATTCTCATATTTATGTATAACAGCCATTTTCTATTTTTCTTTGGATACTATTTATTTATTTATTTATTTATTTTTGGTACCAGGAATCAAACTGAGAACCTTACGCTTGCCAGGCAGGTGCTGTGCTGCTGAGCTCTATCCCTGGCCCTTGGATACAGTTTTTGTCACCAGGATTTTTTTTCTAGGAGAGGTTTAGATGAAAAAATATCTCTACTAGGTTTGTCTGACTGAAAGATCATTAAGCAGTTCTGAAATTCTGGTCAGGTCTTACTGTCAGGAAAAGTTAGTTGCTCAATGGAGTCCCAAGAGTGTATACCGCTTTCTTCTGAATGAGTCTGATGCACACAAAAGTCTACTTATTTCTGATCATGCATTTACTTTTAGATTGTCCCAAGTTGATCCTGTATTTCCAGAATTTCAAATTTTAATATAATTTCCTCAGCATTCATTTCTCTAACAACTTCATCTATCTTGAACAAAACAATCAGACATGATTAAAAATATCTGCCTATAACAACACATATACACTACCATACTCTTTTGACATTTATTTCTAATATACTATACTATATAATACTTTTTGAGGGAACAAATTCTCACTAAGTTTCCCAGACTGGACTTCAATGTTTCTCTACTAGTAAACCTCCTGACTTAGCTTTCCAGAGTGCTAGGATTTTGGGAATGTGCCACTACATCTTGCTAAATACATTAATCATCACCAAAATTTTATACAATATTTTCCACAATGTTGTTAGTGAAGAATCTCGGGTTCAGAGAGTATCTGAATAACCATAAATATAAAAGTAAGTTCCCTAAAGTCAGGCACTAAAATGTATGACCTATATCATACGTGTATAATAATATCACTGCTACGTGATTTGTGTCTTTCCCTAAAAGACATAGACAACAAAATTGATCCATTAGTCTTTGAGCTCCCAGTAGATAAAAAAGTATCGATCAGAGGAGAGTCTATTACTTGTAGACTCAATTGCAGATGTGAGAAGTATAATCACTAGCAATAAAATAGAGCAGAAACAGATAGGCTTACTCCTCAAATCTTCAGAGCCAAAGCTTTCATGGTGATCGGCTGTGATTAGAGAAGCATAAATGTTCTGATGCTTCTAGGTGGACCCTAAGGGCACGTGAGTTAGCTTCAGTAATGATCTAATATCAGGTCATTATTGTGATGACATGGAGATGACAAAGACTTTGCTGTTTACAGTGTCATTTTCTGTTAATAAAACAAGGAGTGGTGAATCAAACAGAATACAGCATAATCTGTAAATTGAGAATATGATAGGTCTTGGCTTATTGAGATTATTTTAAGACAGTTTCATCTTCTATTTTTCTGTACCGATTAGTATTTTGCTGATGTGCTATCTTTGGGACATTTGCTGGTGGTTTGGTGCAAATCTCTTCTTCCCTAAGATTTGTCTGTCTGTGTTTTGTAATGGGATCACATGTTGAAGAGGCACTCACTGGAAGCTTACAGAACCTATCGTAGGAGCCCAGGATAGACCTCACGTTCAAAGAACATCTTACTTTTATTTAAATGATAATACTGTGTCCATGTTAGGAGCCATGTACAAAGACAGAAATACAGTGGCAGGATTGAAAGACATTTATCAGTCACTTTAAATCCTTAAATCTTTGTGCCATTGCATGACATTATTGCAGCCTATAGTGAACTATGAATAATTTTTATAATAAATATTGTAATTTTTTGTGTAGCCCTTTGTGATTTCAAATGGTATGAATGATTTTAGTAGTTTTAAAATAATAGCTTCTGGAAAATTGTTTTGGATTTGAATTCACTTTCAATACAACTAGAACTTCAAAAAAGAAAATGATCTAAACCCCACTTGGCCTTTGAAAACTTTTAGTAATCCATTTATTAACATCAAAATCTTCATTGAACTTTTAAGAATCTAGACGTGTTCTTAATGACATCATACAAAGGGTCAGGTTTGAAAAGTGCCACAGCCATTGCAAAGTATGGCACAACCTGTCAGAGAAGACTTCTGCCAAGCACACCTGGGAAAACATTTCATTAGCCATCCTGGGTTCTCTTTAGCCAACCTTTGGAACCAAACCAAAATCGATCTGGTCAATTTATTTATTTGTTTTATATTTGAGAGACAAAGTACTAGGGCAGAGAGAAAGAGGGGGAGGGAGAGGGAGAGAGAGAGAGAGAGAGAAAGACAGAGAAAGAGAGGGCGGAGAGAGAGAAAGAGAGAGAAAGAGAGAAAGAGAGCTGAATGCTATAGGGAAAGAAGGAATATTGTTTTTAATTGTATTCAATTGGATTAAACTTAGGAAAAGTGCCATGCTCTGTAGAACACCCTAATTTTCAATTCTGTTTTTCAAGGTTGAGCCTTTTGGAGATCATTAAAAGGTGAAGGGCTTCAAGGCCTTCTGGTAGCTTTGGAGAATTCACAAGAAAACAGAAGCCAAGTTGAATCTAATCCCCCAGACCAGTGGTAGCACACACGGGGTGTGTGCCACAGCAGGCTGTTTGTATTCCTGAAAGCTCCTTCCCACCACTGCCCTAGACTAAGTGACAAGAGGAGGGAGACAAATCCACTGGGCAGGTTTCCGACATTTGTTAAGATATTAGGTGTCAGGAACATTCTCTAATAAAAACTCAGAGTACATTGCACTGTCTGTTCAGATCGCCTGGCTGTGACTTATTTTCTGGGATAGTGGCACAAATAAGGATCGATTACTGATCCAGATTTCAGTCCTACTTAACCTTTACCTCTTTCCAGAGTGCACTGAAGATTTTTTAAAATCTCAGGGCTATAAATTTCCTCAGTGGTCAAAGTCTCGTGGCTGCATGTTAAGAAGGGCACACAGATTATAATGAAAAGGTTTCTCCTTCACACATACACATCCATTTACCTAGTGCTATTCGTGAATTTTGTCTGTTTAGCAGCTTAGCCATCCTTCTGCATGAAACGTATTTCAAATTAAATGGGGAATAGGTTTGTTTAGACACTGTTCTTCAGAGTGGTGAAGAGCGCCGTCTTTGCTGCCGTCCTGATTACTTGGCTCCAAGCCTATCCTGCCTGCTGCAATCTGTGTGCTACAGAGTGGGTTGGGTAATCTCACTAAACGTGTTCCCTATATCCAAAAGAAAGAAAAAGAAGAGTACTTTCCTCGGTCCAGTGTGAAGATTCATAAGATGACAGTCAAAAATATATATAGCAATGCACTTCTTTGTCATGGTAAGTACTCATAATTGATTGTGACTATGACCGTAATTTGAAAGATTTTTCATAGGGAGAAAGCCAAGCGTTGAAGGTTGGGAAAGTAAAAATTCAGCCCTATTTCAGGTTTTCAAAGCTACAAGTCAAGTCTTAAGCAGTATTTACTATGTACCAGCATTGTGCTAAACATTTTTCTAAGTAGTTAATACTCATATTTCAGTAACTAATATGTTCCTAACACCGAAACAGAGGAGGGGTGTTAAACAACTCAGTAAGTTAAAAAGGAACCACGTGGGCCTCATTTCTGTAGAGACCAGATAACAAGTGCAGGATTATGTACAGCTGCTCTCAGACGTGTATACACTGCACATTTATTGAGCCCTGCATTTTCCTTTCTTGACTCTGCTGCGTAAATTAACCCCCATATCTCTTTCTCCCTACTCCATTTTATTGTTCTATTAAGCACCTGTCACCTGCCATACTGAATACTTATTTTTAGTTGCTGTCTTTCTGCACATAATTGCATGCTCCATGGCTGCCAAATTTCGTCATTTGTTTCCCCTAGACCTGGCACATAGTACAGGCTCAATAAATGCTTCTTGAATATTTATGAAGGAAGAGGGGAATAAAAACAACCTGTTTCTTGCCAGAGAAGAGCTCAGGGAAAATGCGGTAAAATATTAGATAGTGTAATCCTGGAAGTCCAGGCTTGCACAGGAAGCCTGCCCTGCTGCGTGCTTGCATTGCATCAACAAGCCTCAGGGTCCTTAATATGACCGGGTTTTAACCTGTAAGGATGTTTCTGATTCTCTCAAGGGCCATGCCATACCCTGCCAAAATGCTACCCAAATTTCCTAATAGGTAAAGTTAACGCATGCATATATGTACCTATCTATGTCTGTCATAGAGGTCGTTGGGAACAGTGAGAGAAGCTCACACATAAGCACTATCACATAACCATACACCGTGAGTGGTGTGGCTTTAAAGTGGCACCACTGCTGTCTCTTAGTATAGTGTGCCTGAATGCTTCTGTGTATGTTTTTACGTGAAATCCTGAGATAAGCAGTTTAGAATTTGGCCCACACTAAGATACTTCCTTCCATTGTTAAGAGCTGGTGATGCAGAGTAGCACATGGAGTGCATCTTGGGTGTTGTTTCTTTTCAGCAGTTTTGCTGACACCGATACCCAAGTTTTATTTAGGCCCAGGTATGACTGTAATGACCATTGATTCTAAACTAGTAGCATGAGTCCAATACTTAATTGTAGTCTGCAGGCTTTTTCTGAAACTAGAAAGAAAATACTTTCCTGTGTTTTGCTGAAAGAAAACTATTTTTTCTGCAGTTAAAATCTGAAATGAGTATTGCCCACTGCTAGTTTCCACATACTATAATTTTTTTCCCAAAATACACTACCCAAATTTCTAAAAATGATACAAAGTAAAACAATAATTTTTATTATCCTAATGAATGTATTGAGGAAGTGAGCAAAGGTCTTTGTTTCTAGGGAAAAATATATACTTATATCTTTAACTTTTTATATACTTATTTTATTTTATTTTATTTTATTATTTTATTTTATTTTATTGGTACTAGGGACCAAAAACTCACGACCTCACGCTTGCCAGGCAGGTGTTTATGCCATTGAGCTAAATCCCCAGCCTCTAACTTTTTATATATTAAACAAGTTACATTTGTTCATTTAGAAAACTTTACAAAGTAATGTAATTCAAAAGAATATACATATAAATGTCACACATAATTGTACCAAGGTCAAATTTTGAAGCTAAAAATGTACTTTGGAAAAGTAGGTATAAGTTTTTACAATATAGCTATCTGTGAACTATGAAAATATATATTCTTTGCAAATGTTTTGATTTATATTTGGAGAATTAATGAAACTGTTGACACATAACAGTGTCATGAAGCAATATCGTAACACTAGGTTTAACTGGTCAAGTTGGTATTTTAGTTAGTCACAGCTTTTGCAGCAGAGTATGTGTGCACTATACCTGAAGGGAAAAGACACTCTGCATTGATCAACTTCGTCCTATGATTAGAATTTAGATGTCCAGGATACTATCCAGGACACAGTGATAAATCCTCTCAGGGGCCTTCCAATGCTGGAGATTTATGATCAAATTAAAATACTGTTCCATAGAAGGTCACAGCTCATTTTGGACATAGCATCACATCTTGCCAACCCTATATGTAAGGTTTGCTCATCAAGATGTTAATAAGACATAAAATGATAATAAGACATTTTCCCGCTAGCTATCTTTGATCAAGCATAAACTAAATGCCAATCACTATGCAAAGCTCTGGTCATATAGACAAAGCCTGATGCTGCATCCTTAGCTGCAGCTTTTGTCCTGCCAGAGAACATCAGGGAGAAGAAAAAAGAACAAGCAAGACAATGGTTTCAGGGTGATTGTGACCACTTCACACTACTTCTAAATTTTCCAGATATTAATGGGAATGCAGATACACAGAGCGTCAGTGGGTACCGCCCTGGCGCAGCAAGGCAGGCTCATCAGGATGGCTACCAAATTCTAGCCAGGGGATGGATCTCCATAAGCAGGCAGAAAAAAGAAATTTATTGAAAGAGGCTGGGCATTTAGCAACAAGACGACTAGATTTACATGTCACAGGTCCTTACCCTTTAGCAATGTGCAGACTGGCTTCTCTGTTTTGACACTAAATAAATGTTTGTTATGTACATGTTGGCAGTCAGTCCACAGTTTCTTCTTCACATATGTTTTTGAATTTTTTTTTCTGTTGTTGTTGTTGTTATTGTTTTACAGGCTATTGAACTCACGACTTCACACTTGCTAGGCAGGTGCTTGTGCCACTGAGCTAAATCCCCAGGCTTGTTTTCGAATCATGATGCTGTAATTAGACATTTGACCTACTGTTGCCTACATTTTTATGTCCCTTATTATTTTCTCATGCAGGACTTTATGCTGGAGTGTGTGTTGCAAACCTTCCTTACCCATGGTCGCATCTGGTTAAGGCCACACTGGCAGATGTGGGACTCAGATGAAAGTAACACACAATTATGTGAATGAGATCTCCAGTGAGTAAGATTTTCCAATTGATTAAAAGACAGAAAGAGCTGCTTATCTTCTTTAGCAGTTATATTGAAAGAGCACTGTTATGGGACAGAGATCAAAACACTTTAGGTTTCCATTGTATCTCTTTTACATGTATGTCCTAGGTGTAGTCTTTCTGTGACACTGGTTGGGAATTGACAGGGACTGTAATGTCTCTGGTCATTGGATATGCCTAGAAAATAACTCTCCTTCTCAACCTTCTCTCTTTAAATTGCCTTTAGAAAAACATAGTAAGCTGCTTCTCATCTGCAATTCTCAAAAGATAATATTTTTAACGCATTTAACTGTTATGCAATAGTTAGACATTATAGTGTCTCTCTATGTGATCTCTTTACATTATGGAATCTTGATTCAGAAACTAGACTGTCTAGTTTCAGAGAATGTTCACAAATCTGAACTTGATTGTGTGGGGGGCAGGGAGTGACATTATCCTTGTGTTTTTTCTCACTTTCCAACTCCTCTGAAGTTGCAACCCCAGCAAGGGAAGGGCTGTGGGAGCAGAGAAAATATCACCAAAGCTGACGTTTCTCGCAAAGAATTTTGTGCCTTCTCTGTGTGTGCGGGTGTGTGTGTTTTCCACAAGAAACAGAACCTCAAAGTTGACCCTCCTACCCATGAATGTGTGTGTGTGTCCTGAGAAGCTCCTCCATGGACTTCCTGAGTTGTTTCAGCACTCAGCTCAGGACTGAGTTCTTTCAGTATGGGACTCATAAGCTTTGTGTCAAAAATACTTATGAATACTAAATATCATAAACTCTTAAAATTTAGGATTTTGACTAAGTGCATTCTAAGAAAACTTAATAGTTGATTTTTTTTAACCAAATGGATTCATCCTCCTAGAATATTTTGGTAATGTTTGAAATACATTTTTATTTTAATTACTAAGGAAATTAAGTACATTAGAAAATATCTTTTGAGAATTGCAGATGAGAAGCAGCTTACTATGCTTTTATAAAGGCAATTTAAAGAGAGACGATCAAGAAAGAGTGTTATTCTATAAGCAATGCCTCATTTAACAAGCACTGACTTTCTCAAAGTGTTAAGAAGTTGTATCCCAAACTGAGAACAGAACTATCAAACTCCTAACTTCCAAACCAGTTTTCATTCTAGGCTACTGTGTTGGCTTTATTCATTCTACAAAGAGAATCTATGCTGAGTTACCAACAAGAAATTTTTCTAGAAAGTTCAATAGCTGCACAGCATAACTTGCCATGCCAAATAACCAGGTTATTGAATCATCCAAGTATTAACCAAAGCTAGTCATCAACAAAGCATTAATCATTCAATTGGTGGAAATTTCTGGAAGATGATGTTTGTTATAATAATAAGCAACATTTGCAGTTTATTTGGAAATCACTTTCATGTACTATAAATTGTCTGATTTGAGTTTAACACCATTCACTTTTTTCAAACACAGGAACAAAAATAGTTTCAGTAATTTGGCCACAGTTATACTGTCAGCAGACCCAGTGCTTAAATGGGCTGGCAGGAAAAAAGACATATTGAAATAGGCTCAGAGATGCGAAAAGGGTCTCAGAGGAACCCTTATTCAGGGTCTTGACCCTGCATATGCAAACTCACAAAATTATTCCTTTTGGAGTATTCTGTTCTGACCCTTTGCATATCCTCTCATTAAAAAAAAAAAAGCTTTTGTAAATAAGGTGGGTAACAAGAGTTGAAGACGGGAAGAGATGGAGGCAAAAAGAAGAATCAAGATCTGTTATGCACAAATCCAAACTCCCTATGATGAATGTGATCTTATGTATAGCTAAAATGTGCCAATAAAATTAACAAAAAAGTTTTTAAACTACCCACATGAGTTGTTGGCATTGTTTCTTGCTGCAGACCATTTCCTTCTTTAACAGATACTCCACATGGACCTTCAGGGCTCCCCGCCATCCCCTCCCTCCACACGGAAGATAAATCACACTCTGTTCACACCCATTAGAAACAGAGAGCAGCTTATTAGCAGTGTGTTATCATCTGCATGTAGTTTGTAAATCTTACCTCTGAATCAATATCTGCTTTGCTTCTTGGAAAGGAATCAGTTTTGTCAATAACCTTGCACACAATGTTGCTGACACAGCAATTACAAATGGAAGGTTGCAGAAGTTTCTGGAGAATCAATTGGAAAACAAAAGGACATCAGAAGGAAGATGGAAAACACCACCACAAAGGGATCATTTGGAAGAGTCAGAATTAAGTACTGGAGTAACAGCATAAACACTGCAAGAAAATCATTCTATATGTATTTTCAGTCTTGTAGACTCAGCCCATCATGAAATGAAGTTGCCCATTTCACCTTTTCTATCTCTGAGCTACTATCACATATATTATCATGAGTAATTACACCTTTATCCACATTTATTCAATAAGCATTATGTGCTAACAACTACATGTCAACTCTTGTGCTCATCGAAGGGAAAAAAATAATTTATACCAAGTATCTCCTTAACAGCCTCAAAGTTTAATAGATTTTTAAAATCCTCATTTAGACTATGGTTCAATTCCAAATACTTTTGCACAGGTAATTTCTTAGCAATTTAAAATTAGATAAACATCATACAGATCTTAATTTTAGACATTCCCTTAAAAGTGCCAGGTATAGAGAAATCTAATATAACATAGCAAGATCAAGTGGCAGGCAGATATTAGATGGATCAGAGTGTCATACTGTAACAGAGAAACATCGTAATCCAAGCTGGGTCTCAATCCTGATCTTAGGAAAATTTGCTAGTTATCTGACATTGGGCAAACTGTTTAGCCTCTGTAGGCCTCAGTCTCCTTATACAAATATCAGAAGTGATAATACATCAGGTTTTTGCAAGGATTAATGACTTGATATAGGTAAGACACTCAAGCCC
>PVJX010009401.1:0-62012 GCA_004027295.1 Dolichotis patagonum | reverse complement strand
TTCGCATGGAGAAGACTTCGAGTTATATTAAATAGATAAGCCCAGAAAATGGAGCTATTTCAATGAACTGCCATATAGGTAAAAATTTAAAGATAATGGGGCTTGTTGGAAGTTCTAAACCTATTGTCTACTCTACAGTGAATGCTAGATTTGTGGTTTTTTCAAAGCGACCACAGTTGTGAGGCTGTTGGTTTCCCATGCTGCTATGGAGCTGGAGAGTTAGGGGGAGCGGATGGGCTTAGGTCAAGTTAAAATGCAATAAAGAAGTTCATTCTTCTTATTAAGATTTAGAAATGCTTCTTGACTAAGTACTCCTTAGAATTTTACAATCCATTTGTTAATCTCCAGATTTCTGAAAAAGTTCAATTTGACCCTTTTTACCGCTGACCTCATTGCTTTTATGGAGGAGCAGATTTTTGGATGCACTTATTCTGACATTTAAGAACTATTTTCCCCATTAAGATGTTAAAAATCATTTTTTAAAAAGATAAAATTATCATATAAAAATTTAAAAAACTATTAAATGAATGTATGCCAAGGATTTCATTTAATACATTACTTATTGTGGAGCTCACAAAAAAGCATTATAAAAATCGTAAATTATAAGTTACAAAATTTAAAATCCTCTGAATGACAAAACATTATTATTTATAAACTCAAATGAAAAATAAAAGAACCACACATTATTAGGTATATGAGAGTGCTAAAACAGTTTACAAGTAGATGCACATTTGCTAATACCTACAACCCAAAAATCAATTGTATTTTAAGGGACTGAGTTCACTTCCTTTTTTTTCAGACAAAAGTCATTTGTTTTAGTATTCGTTTTAACAACTGACAGAGCTATAACATAGTTGAAAGACAATAAAAGGCAAGGTAGGTCAGAAGACTGGATGGACAGGGTGCTCAGTCATCTCTTCTGCCCTTGTCAAAGTCTGAGGATCTATCCTGATAAGGGAGGGGAATGGAGTGTAGGAAGTTGCTGCATGGAACATTTTGAGGTGCTGGGCATGTGACTGCAGCAGTGGAGGAGGGTGGAGCAGAGTGCAGGGGTCACACTTAGGACTTGTGATCAAGGGACTATCTCTGGGTTCAGTGTGGGTGATCAATTCTCTGTGTCTATGACTCATTTGTAAGGGAAGGTGAGGACCAGGTGATCATTGTGGCTCCTTGCATTCCAGCTGTATTCTTTTAAACTGTGGCCTTCACATGACAAACATCAGCATCACCTGAGGACTTATAAGAAATGTGGATCCCCAGGCCCTGGTCCTATTCTACCAGATCAGAGACTCCAGCGGGGGCCCAGTGCGCTGTGGTAGGTGATTCCATCACAGTTACACTGAGAACCTTTGCACAGCATTATTCTTATGATATGGAACTTTGAAATCAGGGACCATTTAGCCACCATGACAGCATTTGTGTGACTTTCTTCTGACGTTTGAAAGCATAGAGCTGTATCTGCATGTGCAAGGAGAAAGGCACTTCGGTTAAATTCTCTTCACTTTTGGTATTAAACATGGAAATGCTCTGTTAACACCATGTGTCCATTTTGTTCCATCTAGTATTTATTTCTACATAGTCCAGAGAAAGGTGAGAGAAGTCGTTTCTGTTGTTGCTATCGCTTTGGATTTCGCATTTTATGTTGTTGGGAGCTTCTCTTCTAGTCATCAAAGTGAGCAAGTCTGAGATTGCCAAAATCTCATGAGAGGAAGTATTTGTTTTTTCTTCTCACTTGCAAAGGCAAAGATCACAAGGCACCGTGCACTGTGGCTGGAAAACTTCCACGTAAAGCTCAGGCCCTGGGTTGGGCATGTCTCTTCCTTGGGATAAGGCATTCTGTTTCTGTGTGACTGATTCTGTTTGTCACTATACTTTCTACTTACAGGCTATAGATGTACTGCGGCATTTACAATAGCGGTTTTATTTTAACATGCTTACTTTATAACATGTCTCCTGTACAGTTTCATTTTTATGGTCCTTCAAGTATTTTCTATGAATACTGCTCTCTGCTCAACCCTATCTAATGGAGTGGTGCAAAGGTGATCATTATATCTGTTCTGGTTATTATATCTGTCCTGATGGCCATTAGATCTATCTTTGAAAACTGTCTTATGAGTGACTTATCCTTAAGTGTATAGGTTACTGATTACACTGATGCAAATAGTATCTATGAAGTTAAGAAGAGTGAACTAATGGCCACTCTGCTCTATTTGTTGTGGAGTTAAGCTTTTCCAACAGGTATGAATACACACCAAATATTATGTCGATGGTCAATCTCTCTCTTAAATACTTCTATTGTACACTCACTTTTAACATTCTGAGAGTATTATTAGCTAGTAAACTAACTATTTTAACTGAGTATTTTCAAACTTCTTTAAGCCTGCAGCACTTTTAGCACTGACATATCTAATTACATCCAGCCTGGCACAGGCAAGTGTGGATTGGTGAGGATCTTCAGGATTTTGTAAAGGAGACTCTCTTAAATAGCCAGGGGTATGGTATGGTGCTGAGTTCCTGAATTGTCCTTTATTATGTTTCCATAGCATCACTACAATAGGACCAGAAAAAATAAAACAGGATGCTATTTTATTCAAAGAGGGATCAAGGGAAGTAAAGTATGTGAAGGGCAGGCTCAAAAGTCTCAATACATATGAGTGGGGCTGGAGATACAGCTCAGTGATAGAGTGCTTGCCTCACATGCACAAGGCCCTGAGTTCAATTCCCAGTATCATCACCAAAAAAAAAAAAATAGTGATATAGTGATTATGGTAATTGAGTTTTTCACGAGTAATTGAGTTTATCACAGCCTTGTCACTCAACATGTGACCCATGGAAGCACAGCAGCAGTATTCCAGAGGATCCTGGTAGGAGTGCAGAATTTCACTGGCACAGCATGTGGTGTTCGTACCCTTTCTGGCTGACCTCAGCCACATTCCTGTTACCCTGTTTCCCTTACTGCATGCCTCATCTGGGATCCCTGGTAATTCAAGGGTCTTCACCATTCATTTCAATGCAAAGCTTTGTTCCTCTTTCCCTTCTCTGAGTTCTAACATCATTGGTTTATGTTACATTAATGTTATGGCTGAGCCAAGGAAATTCTAGGAGAATCACAGGAAATTTTTAAGAATGCCCTACACTGTTGATCCCTATCAGTTTTCCAAAGCCAGCCCCTGTCAGCCTTTCTCAGCTGCAGGAAGGGGCTGGTGCTGGTGAGGTACTAGTGATTCCTTTCCATTTGATGAAAGACTTCTAAGAGTTAAAAGCGTAAGTGCTGCAAATATGAAAAATAATGTTCTTATGACAATACTTTAATTTCACAAATCCTACTTGGTGGAGCTTATTTATTATAGTGGTACAATAAACGTCAAAATAAACGTCAAAAAGCACATGTACAGAATTCTATAGCAGGATTGCTTCCTTATTGGTTTCTCTGCTCTAGGATGAGGAAGAGTGTTCATTGGCTACACTGCTTGTAAAAGGACTTTGTCCTTTCATTCTCCTTATGATCTTTGAAAAATAAGAAAAAAATCATAATGAGATTCTGTAGATTAAATACAGATTTTTTTTCCACTGTAGGAAGATTAAATAATACATTCTGACTAGATATTATGTCAAATTGTTAATATTTATAGAAATCTTTACTAGACAATAAAAGTGGTTTTCAATGATCTAAGCCTTTATATCTTTATGTAGGAAGAAGTTAGAGAAAAATTTAAATTTTGGCAAAGATTTGTTCTGCTTGTTCCTTGGTAAAAGAGATCAGTTGTGTAGTGTAATCTCAAATATTCAAAATTCATTTCTTCCAGGTAAGTAACAAGTCGCTAGGTTTACCAACCTCAAAGATGACAGAATTCTAAAAACATTTCTGAATGTTCTCTCTTCTTCAATACTCACCCAAATGTTTATCTATGCCAGTAAATAATGTAGCCTTATTATATTAAAATATGAATCATATAAAAGGGAAGAGAAAATGACCAATATGGGAAAAAAATGTGGCACACAGAAGTCCATTGTGAATTTAGAAGAGAACCATGAAAATTTTTGAGACAAAAAGCTAAATGCATGAGATCACTAACTCAACATTTTAAAACCCACAGTGCTGAATATTTATGGTTTGCCTGAATTAGGAAAGGCCTTCAGGCTCCTAGGAAGAAATTTTGCAACTCTGGATTTCTGCCTCTTTTTTGGCCCTAAAAGACTTTTTACAATAAAAGTGTCAAGGGAACCCAGCCTGTTCCTAAAATAAGAAATAATTTCTGCTTTTTCAAGCCTCTGCTATCACATACCTTCTTAATCAAATTTATGAGGATTAAAATATTGAGAACTTAGTCACACCAAAAAATTTTTTTTAAAAAAACAAAAGTTGCTTCTTAGTTTCAGAAATGGATTGTTCTGAAGCCCTAGAATTTTATTATCCATTAGAACTTTTTGTAGTGATAAAAATATTATGGCCCTGAAGCAAGGCCAGCAGATTGCTGTAGCTGCTGGTTTCAAAGAGGAGCCTAAAGAGAATTCTTTCTGTGGTCTGTTGGCCATTTCAGAACTTTGGAAATGGAATGGTCAATTCATCAGAAAGAAATAGCAGGTGAGTGTGGCAGACTTTCAGTGGCCCCAAGGAGAGAGACCCTGGCGCCTCGGGACCTGCACCATGCGGTTGACTTGGGGTGCCAGGAGAACAAGGCACTCCAGCCCTCTCTGGAGAGCAGCTGTGAACCTGCCAGTGGGCAGGCTGAGAATCCAACATTTCATGTCGTATTGTCCCCCGTCCTGTGTCCCGCCCCCTCTTTAGCAGGTGGGAGCCAGTGAACTACACATCTTGTGAAAAGATTGGCTATGTTATTTAGTATGAGCTCCCTGTATGCAAAGATATGGACAACCATTTAGAAGAAAACAAGAGACAGTATGACAGATAGTGAAGATCTCTGGTTGTCTGGCTTTGAAATTTATGCTTTGTTATGTCCTGTTCTGTTTCGTTTTGTTGTGTTTAATTTTACCCCCTTTAAAATAAAATTTAAAAAAGAGAAAATGTTGTGTTCTCAGTCGAATATGGTGGCAGCTCTCAAATAAAGGTTTAGTTAAAAATTTTAAATAATTAAAATTAAAATATTATATGTTGCCTATGGCTGCAGTGTTGGATAGTGCAATCCTAGTAATATTCTTTTTCTTTCTTTCTTTCTTTCTTTCTTTCTTTCTTTCTTCTTTCTTTCTTTCTTTCTCTTTCTTTCTTTCCTTTCTTTTCATTATTAATGTAAAATTAGAGCAATATTTTTATTTCCTAATATTGTTTCTTAGTGTATGTGTAGAAAAAACCCCTTTATATCCCAGATGTGAACATATCTTTAAATGTTTTTATTGCGATTCCTTAGATACTATTTTTGATTAAAAGTTGATCTTAAGGAAGTCATGGAAGCATTTCACAAAAGGTCCAAAGTCCTCTCATCCATGGGGTCTATGTAGAAGTCCTGAACAGTAGACAGAAAAGAGATTGAGGAAAACAGGAATGAAAGAGTTAAGATTGTTGCTGGTTTCTTAGATCTGCTGCTGTCTCTTTGCTTCTATTGTCATATATTTTTCTTATAATTACTGAGTTCTTTCATTTATTTTGTGATAAGTAGAAGAATTGCATGTTTTAGTTTCTTCTGATTTGTGTTTAAAACTTGAGCTAAGACTAAATAAGGAGAAATTTTATTTAAAAAATTTTAAATGTTCACACTACCCATTTGCTACCATACCACGGGACAAGCCTTCAGATAACAAACTCTTCATGGTGGCAATCCCTAAAGAAGGCCCTGACGAGCTCTTTCCTTGTTATTCCAATATTGATGTTTCTTAATGCATCGTCTCTTTTCTTCAGGTAATTATTTCAAGGATTGGTTTATATATATCACACTAGTAAATTAGTTTCACTACTTATGCTTTGGGTTATATAATAATTTTCTGACTGGGCTGAACTTATTAGGATGTGAAGTGAAAAACCACCATGTTCTTTCAAACTCCTTGTCAGATTCCTCCCCCCACTTTTTTTTGGTACCAGAAATGTTAACTCAGGACCTTTCACTTGCCTGGGAAGTTGCTGTGATGCTGAGCTATATCCTTGGCCCTAGGTCTCCCTTCTTGATTCTTATTTATTTCTGTATAATAGTCTCCTTTGATACTAAATAGTGGTCAATTAGTTTTCCAGTGTTGTGACAAAATAACAGAGAACCGAAATGAGGGCAAGGTTATTTTGACTAACAGATTCATAGTCCATTATCATTCGGCCCTGTCGTTTTGGCCTTTTAGTCTCACAGTATGTCATAGCCAGAGCATGAAATAGAGGAACTCTGTTCATTTTATGATGGTTAAAGGGGGAGAGAGCAAGAGCGAAAGAGGCAAAAGTACCAGGATCCCACAGCCTCCAATGGCTGAAATTCCTTGGCTCCCCCCGTAGTCTCCACCCCTTAAAGATTTTACACTTCCCAATAAACTGCAGGGTGAGTGAGCCAGCGTTTGGCATTAGCATATTGGTCTTTGGGGACATTTAAGAGCTAAAAAATAGCTTCAAGTAATACGAAACTTTCAGTAATCCATCCAACTTAAAACTACTATGGTCTTTCAAGGCTCAGGTCTGTCAGGCATGGGAGCCCACAGAGGAGAAGAGGTATTATAGTCAGCTTCTTTGCTCTTCTCCCTAACTCCTATTTCACCAGCTACCTTCTATTTCTCATGCCTTCAGGGTAGGATGTAGGAGGATGGGGAGGATTAGATCAGTGGCAAAATCTTAGTTGATTGCTACCCATTGCAATTGGACATTCCCAGCCTTCTCGCAGACAGAGGCTGAGTGCACATTCAACACACACTCTCATGGAGTGATTTGTAAGAATGCCCAAAAGGCCTTCTCCCTGGCTCATTTTTCTGGTTTTGAGTATCAAAATCTTCTGGTTGTAAAGATGTGTGCCTCACATGGCTGCACATGATCCCTGTTTAGAAGCATCATGTGGTAAAGCACTTCTTGCAGCCTCTTGCGTGGGGTTCTATGAGGCAGATTCCTTCCACAGGGTCTTTTCAAGATGTCTTCAGGTGGCTTCCAAGTCAGTTGTGGTGGTGCAAGCCTGTAATCCCAACATTCTGGGAAGCTGAGGCAGGAGAATTGCAAGTTTGAACGCAGCCTGGACTACTTAGTGAGACCCTATCTAAAACTGAAAGAAAAAGAGAAAACTATAAAAAAGAAGGCTACTTCCACATTGTTCATTTCCTGTGCGCACACTTAGCACCTGGATTCAGAGAATCTAAAATGTAGACCTCTTATCTCTGCTCAGAAAGGAACTCTAGCCAGCTTCACAGCAGTCTTTGACGAGTGGGAGTCCAGTACTTTTTCTTTGTTCCCACAAACTGAAAAAAATGTAGAACAGTTTTTGCAAGAACCTCCATTCAGGATCCATGCCATCAGTTGGCCCAGAGGTTGTTCCAACTTAGCTGGAATCCAAATGGCTGAGGGTGGGGAGTAGTATTGGTACGATGTCATACGTCCCTCTGGGTGGATACCACCGTCTCTGCAGGTGGGTTCCTTGAATACTTTCACTTGGTATGTGCAGCAGACAGAACGCATATGTCTCTCCACGGTTACTGCATTGAAATTCTAATCCCTATGTGATGGTAAACAAGGAACCCTCAAGGTAGAACTAGTGCCCTCTTCCTGTGCCGTGTGAGGACATTGCCAGGGAGAGGGCCCTCATCAGACATGATTCTGCTGGCACACTGGTTTCGGACCTCCAAGCCCCTGGAACTGCGAGAAGTAAATTTCTGTTGTTTAAACCACCCAGGGGATAGTGTTTCTGTTATAGCAGCCCCTGCCTAAGGTAGCAGGAGAATGGAAGTACTCCTCTTACTCCCACAGGGGGAAGTAGCACAATCATACACAGAAATCCTTACTCATCTCCTTGCTGCTCTTGTGTAGAAGCTGAAGGAATGTGTAGCAGATGACTTTTAAGTCACTTTCTAACAAATCATGTTCACATGTCCTAACACATCCCTGCAGGATTTGAAACATGGCGCCCTACCATAATATCCATAGAACAGAGAGGATTACTTGATATTTGTTTGAAGCAATCTGAAAATTACAAGGCATAAAATTTAAAAAGAAAGAAGAATAAAAATACATTTTAACGTACTTTTCATAGTGTTCATTGGATGATATTAAAATGAAAAAATATCAATATTTCTCTCATTAACCTAGTTAGATAGTCCACATTGTATACTAATACACAGTGTGGTCAAAAACACAGTGAATGTTTAAACTAAGAAAATTATTTAAGAAAAGACCCATTGCTGTTGCTTTCCCTCAAAATATTTCCCTTTTCTTCAAAAATTCTTATCCCATGATTCTTGCCACTTTCTGAAGCACTGCTGAAAGTCCATTTTTGTGAATGTTTTTAGAAGTGCTGTCATGGCTATTTCAATATCCTGAATCAATTAAAAATATTTACTTTTCATAGTCACTTTACTTTGGGAAAAAGGCAGACACTGCCGAGAGTACCGTATCTCGTAAATATAGTGGATGAAGACACAGTGTAAAGTTTTTATTGGACAGAAATTGCCAGGAACATTTGAATGATGTGGGAGTGAATGAAAAATAAGGTGATTAATTTTTTTAAAATGTAATTTTAAAGGGGAATAAAACAGAATAAAATGAAAACAAAACGGTAGGGAATTCACAATAGTTACTCTATTGCATACTGTTGTCCTCTAAATAGTAGCTGAGACTACCAGCTTTAGGCTTGCAAAGTCAAACAAGGCAAGCCTTAGGTTGTTTCTTTACCTCAGTTGCTATCATCTCAGTGTGTGTTCCGCCGAATTAGCCACTGCTTACTGGGGTAAGAGGTGGAGGGGGTAGGGGACAAGAGGGGTGGGATCGGGAGGGTTCTTCTCTCCCAGCTCGCATTCTGGCTCTCTCACGGTGAGGGTGGGGGGCATAGCCTTCTTCCTGCCCACCCCCCAGCTCCTGCTGGCACAAGAGGGAGATGCATAGCTTCCTTCCTGCTTCTCCCTAGCCAGCATGGCTGCCTCTGGAGCCAAGGTGATTAAATTTTTAAAACGCATTACAGTAAAAGACATACTGCCATCAAGTCCCTCAAAATATTCCCTTTCATTTCATACACATTCCCTCGTCATTTTTTAAAAAAATTTTGTTTTCATTTTGTGTTTTAAGACGTGATCTCACTATACAGTCCAAGCTGGCCTTGAACTCAGTATGTATCCTAGGCTGGCCTTGAACACAAAATGATCTTTCTGCCCCAGCCTCCTGAGTGCTGGGATTATAGCCATGCACCCCCACACCCAGTTGCCTCCCCTGTCATTCTTGGCAATGCATCTTTTACTATAATAAACATTAAAATAAAATTAAACATTCATGATGTATTTTGATCATACCTTGTATGTGGCAATATTTTCACAGTGACTAGGATATATTTTCACTTTATAAAAGTCAGGTTAATTTAAAAAGTGAATAAGCAGAAATTGGAATGTAGGAAAATTGATCTTTGACATATGTTATCTATTGACACGTTCGTGTTGGCAGTGTCCCAACTTCCCTTCTCTGCAAATCTTTGTGCTCTCTGCGCCTGCCGTGAAGACAGACACACAACACAGTCATATAGATTTACAGGCACCTGGATGAAGCAAAACAATCCCTTGTGTTTCTGTGTTTCTTGTATGTTCCTGGGAAGTCTATCCATGCCACATGATCCATTCAGGTCCCCCAGTGCAATGTCTCACACTGGATCTTTTTCTGCTTTTCTAAACAGGTCAGAATTTGTGTATGTTCCTTGTCCCAAGACCTTGGATTTTACTTTGCACTCAGCATTCAGATTCAGTAATTCTCACTGGTGTGCTTCGTGAAAGGAAGCATGTTCACAGGTGGTAGCTCTCAAGTACTAACTGCACACTCCTGACAGGAATATGGTCTTTGGAAATTTACTGACCTAACCCATGGGAGTACCTCTAGTCACTGGGACCCAGGGCACTATCCAACTTACTTCAGGAGTTTAGGACTTTGTTCTCTGCAATTAACACCACGCAGACAAGTTTACAAAGAATTCTTCCTAAGGACTTGATACCCATGAGATCAATTCTGGAGGTTCAGCTAAAAAGGAGATGATAGAAAAAATTTTATTTCATACTGTTTCACAGTTGATATCATCCAAAGTTTTACACATTAATTTTAAAAAATGATGTTTATATTCTTTGCAAGTAGAATTATATGCCAGTAAGTTCTTTTTTTTTTTGTAAGTTCTAATTGGCTTTTTAAATAATTGGAGTGGCCAGATGTAGTGGTACATGCCTGTAATCTCAGCACTTAGGAGGCTGAAGCAGAAGAATCTCTGTGGTCTGAGGCCAGTTTGGGCTACAAAGTGAATTTAAGGCCAGCCTGTACTGCATAGTGAAACCCTGATTCAAAAAGACCACACACCCAAAATGACTAGAGTTTTACAGAGACTAAAGTTTAAAATTGTCTACTTTTTTTCCTCTGCATCAGCCTTTAAGACTCAAGTTCTCATTGTGAAGTAAACAACGCAAACCATGTAAGGTACATGGCGCTGCTCCCACCCACTTCCTGCCCCAGGCCTCTATGATCTCATTCAGAATTGTTGCACCAGAAATGCTGAGGAGTCAATTTTTGGCTGCTGGCTGCCAAAATAAGTCCTTAATCCTTCCGCTCTGCTTTTGGCACCCTTTTTGGCTGGGCTCTACTTATTTTTAAGGTCTTTATTGAGGTATGACTAACACACAAAAGGCATAATTAATGCATACAACTTGAGTTTGGAGATAAGGACATATCTATGAACCATCACCACTATTTATAATATCACTTCCAAAATTTTCTCTCATCTCCCTCCCTCTCTTTCTTCCTTCATTTCTTTTTCTGCTTTATTTCTTTATTATTATGGGGGGTTTTGGTTATAAGAATCCTCCTCAACAGAACTAGGTGCAATGGCACATGTCCATAATCCCAGCTACTTAAGAGAGGCTGATGCAAGAGGATCACAATTTCAGGACCAGTTTGAGTTGCATAGTGAGATGCTGTCCAAAAAAATAAAATCCTTACAGTATTGTTGGATTATAAAAAATGAAAAATACTAGTTATCTTTTATCACCTGGCCTTGGTCTTATTTCTCCAGAGTGTCTTTTTTTAGTTATTTTGCCTTCATGTTCCAATGTCTACCCTATCTCAATACTTAACATACATCTTGAAATTATTTGTACTGCCTCTTAGCCCTCATTAGTCTTGGCAGGAGTCATATCCTATTCATCTTCATGCTGCTCCCCAAAGTGCCTACGGAAATATAGTCCTACATCACATTTCTTAAGCAAGAGAACTAAGGTTAATCAGGAACAGTCACACTGTTTCAGCAAAGGGTCAGAGAGTAAATATTTTATGCTTTCTTGAGCATCTGGTCTTTTTAGCAACTACTCAGTTCTGCTGTAGTGGTAGGATAGCAGACAGAGACAATATATAAATCTCAATAAAATTTTATTCATGAAACAGATATTAATCTGATTTGTGCATGCTCTTTTCCTTCTGTGTGCTACCTTCACTTGTGCATGGAGATGCCCCCAGATTATAGTCAACACCCACCCACGTGCATTCAGATGCTCACTGGTGAAGACCACAAGTCCAAGGCTGTGACCGGGAGGTGAGGCCAGCAGAAGGATGACTGGGACAACACAGGAGGGATGGAGGGATGGAATTTTCAGAGGGGAGCCAGAAGCAACTTGCCTCATTACCTCACTGCCTACAGACAACTTGCCACTCTAAAACGCTGGGCTCTTATTTGTCTCCTGAATGGTCGGGGAGGAAGCACAAAGGAAAACATGGTATGGTGGTCAAAGTGGAACTGACCAGAACATTTGGGAATTTCCCTGTGTGATGAACTGATTGAGGGCTCACCACCCTTATACACACTGCTTGTTCACTAGTGTTTGGTGTCCCTCACAAGTCAGTCTTGATTTTAGTTCCTTTTTACTAACAAAGTCCATCATCCTAAAATAGGTAAAATGAGGTACCTCATGTAGAGTTACTGTTTGCGTAAAATAAGAGAATATACATAATGCTTATAAAATTATAATGATGCACCACACCATCAAAAGAAAAAGTTACTATTAAAGGAAAGCTCTCTGGGGGTCAATTTTCATTCCAGTTTTGTATCACATGATGATCTATATGATTGCACCCATTAGGGTATGAAGCTTATGGGAAGACTCTCTAGAAATTACATCATGTAGATACCACGTATATGAGTTTTTATATTTACAAAACGTCTCCTACTTTGAATACTGTTAACTTGCCTTGCAGATTCAGTTCAAATATCCTACTCTCTGTAATGGTGTTACAACTCTGTCCACAGTTTCACCTGTGTTTTGTTCTTACAGTCTATTGTACATATATTATTGTATATTGATTACTTTGTTTTCAATTTATTTTAAAGATAATAAAACCAAACAAAATAGAACAGAACAAAGCCAATGAAAAAAAAAACAATGAAAGTGAAACAGAACTTCAAAACATGAGAATAGCAAATCAACAATGGCTACCATTATGCCTCTTGTTATCTTCAAAATAGCTGCCTATCAGACATAATAGGATCAAACAAAACAAAACAGAACAAACCAGAATAAAACCAATCAAAACAAAATAATGAAAGCCTTACAGGACTTCAAAACAAGAAAATAGGAAATCAATAATGGTTACCATAATATATCTTGTTATCTTCAAAATTGCTGTCCAGATCATCAGACATGATAGAATCAAACACAACAAGACAGAATAAAACCAAACCAAACAATGAAAATAATACAAGCATTCAAAACAGGATAATAGAAAATTGACAATGGCTACCACCTTCCCTTTTTAGTTATTACCTCCTTTTTCACTTTCTCAATATCTATTGTACATTTTGGATCCACTAATTCCTTCAAGTTTTTATACTAAGGAGACAACACAATGTTCACCCATGTGAGTCTGAACCATTTCACTCATGAGCATGATCACAAGTTTCACTCATTTACCTTCAAGAACCTGGAGATTGTCCTTCTTTATAGCTGAGTAGCTTTCCATTGTATAAAAAACATATCTTACTCATTCTGAAGTTGATGGGCAAAATACCTCGCTTTTTTCTGGTTTCTCGTCACATGGAATATTATTTTCTCTCCTCTGACTTTTAGTCTATGAATTTCTTCTTGAGTTACTTGTGTTTCTTGTGTAAAGCATACTGATGGGTCCTGTTTCTTGATCAACTTTCCCTGTGTTTCTTTTATGTTGGAATTGAGGATCTGCATTAATGGTTATAACTGGTATGCATAGGCTCATCTCTGCCATGCTCTCCTCCTGCCATTGGCCCCCCACTATTCCCCGCTGACGAATTACCTGCCTTCCTTGGTGATCCATCTCTGCTGCTATTCCTGGAACTGTTATCATTTTTCTCTCTCTCTAGAATAGCCTCTAGTATTCTTTGTAGAGTTTGGTGGTCATGAATTCCTTCAGTTGTTTTTTGTTATGGGTATATCTGTTTCTCCATTGATTTTGAAAGATAGTCTTTCAGGGTACATTAATCTGGGTTGGAAATTGTTTTCTTTCAGGCCTTGAAACACTTCACTCCAAGCTATTCTTGACTTGATGGTTTGTGTTGAGAAGTCTGTCACGATTCTGATGGGTTTTCCTTTATAGGTGACCTGTTTCTTCTAACAACCTTTAATATTCTGCTCTTGAGCTGAGTTTCTGGGATCTCGATTATTTTATGTCTAGGTGAAGATTTACTTTGGTTATGGATATTTGGAATGCTATATGCCTCACTTATCTGTATGTCAGGTCCTGTTCCCATGTGTGGGAGGTTTTCTGCTATCACTTTTGTAAATAGTCTTTTTATGTCATTTGTGTTGACACTCCCCCCCTGCTTTTTTTTCTGATGCCTATCAGTATTAAATTATCTTTCTTTGCATTGCCTTGCAGCTGTGCAATTGTTATTTCCCCATTCCTGGTTCCTTGCTATTTCCTTATGCAATTGCTAGCTACCATCCTGTCTTCAAGGTCTGAAAGTCTATCTTCAGTTTCTTTTATTCTTTTTTTTTTGTACCAGGAATCAAACTCAGGGCCTTGTGCTTGTGCTTTCCAGGCAGCTATATGCCTGGCAAGCCACAGAGCTATATCCCCATCCCATTTCTTCAGTTTCTTTCAAGCAGTTTTGCCAGCTTTCAATGGAGTTTTTAACTTCCTAAATATCTCTTTGAAGCTGTTTCATGCATTGTAATTCCTTCTTATACTGTTCATTCATGGTTTCCATCATTTTCCTATGTGCCTTTTAAAAAATCCATGTCTTCTTTAGATATGCTAATTCTTTCATTATGTTTGTGATTTCTTTTACCTGAGATATTATTTTTGATCTGATTACTTTTACAGCCTCATGAAGTTGCTTCTTTACTTCAGTTACTAGCCCCTTAGAAATTTCAGGTGGGCCAGGGATTTAGCTCAGCAGCATAAGCGCCTGCCTTGCAAGCTCATGGTCAGGAGTTTGATCCCCGGTACCAAAAAAAAGAAGGAAATTTCAGGTATGTGATTTCCAACTTCTTCCATATTTATGTCTCCCAAACTTGTTTTATGTGAGCTGGAAGTCTGAGATTGCCTTTTGCTCCTTTGTCTTGATTTTTTCCTGAGTTACTCCAGGTAACTGGTTGTGCAATCCCAAGTACTTCCTACACTGGCTGCCCCTCCATGGTGCAAAGGAATGGCCCAGGTACCTGGGTTTCTCCATACCCAGGATCCCAGGGAGGCAGGTGGGTGTGGGGTGGGCTTTTCCAGACCCATGTGGCTACACTGAAGCTTCCTTGAAGGCTATGAGCATGCGAGGGTGAAGTTGCTTCTCCTGGTTTGTGTGGCTACACTGGTACTCCCTCTGATGGCAGCAGGTGTGCAGGGGTGTGTCTGGTTGTTTCTCCCAGCTGCACTGGTTACTTATGATTATTTATTTACAGGTGTGATTCTCCTGCTAATTTGTAAGCACTGTGACGAGAGAAAACACAGCACTCATGTTTGTACATGTCTGTATGCCCCACATCTACTGTATCATACAGCATATTAATTTATGCATATAAAGTTAGTAAGGCCCTGAAGTTTTGGAGTTCTGCTGATGTTCACAGAGAATAAAAATACAACATTCTAATAAGCATATTTGAATTTTTTTAGGCCTATAAAACAGTTTGGAGCTAATGATATGGGATCTACCATAAAAATATTCTAAGTGCTCCCCATTCTTCTTGATGGTTTGTGTTGATGGTTTGTGTTGAGGAGTCTGCCACAATTCTGATGGGTTTTCCTTTATAGGTGACCTGTTTCTTCTCTCTAACAATATTTAATATTCTGCTCTTGTGCTGAATTTACTTTGGTTATGGGTATTTGGAGCGTTATATGCCTCACTTATCTGTATGTCAGGTCCTGTCCACATGTGTGGGAAGTTTTCTGCTATTACTTTTGTAAATAGTCTTTTTATATCATTTGTGTTGACACTTCCTCCCTGTTTTTTTGCTGACACCTATCACTGAAATTATTTTTTTTTGCATTGTCTTGTAGCCATTGAACTGCTATTTCCTGATTCCTTGTTATTTTTTATTTTAAAGAGAATAAAACAAAATAAAGCAAAGCAAATCAGAACAGAACAATACAAGCAACACAGTACTTCAAAACAAGACAACAGAAAATCATCAGTGGTTACAATAATATCTCTTGTTTTCTTTGAAATAGTTGTCTACACTTTCACACACAATAAAATCAAACAAAACAAAATAGTATAAAACAAATCAAAATAATGAAAGCATTATGGGACTTCAAAACAAGCCAATAGGAAATTAACAATGGCTATCATAAATCCATTGCTTTCTTCAAAATAGCTGTTCATACCTTCACATAAAATGAAATTGAATAACAGAAAACAGATTAAAACCAATCAAAACAAAAGAATGAAAGCATTACAGTACTTCAAAAGCAGACAAGAAGAAATGAACAGTGGTTACTATAGTGTCTCATTTTTTTCAAAACAATTGTCCATATCATCACCTATAATGAAATTAAAAAATAGAATAAAACCTATTAAACAAAAGAATAAAAGCACTATAGAACTTCAAAACAGGATGATAGGACATCATCCATGATGACCATACCATCAGACGCAGAAAATTTAACAAAACAAGGTAGAACAAACCAAACCTAACAAAACTGTGAAAACAATACAAGAGTTCAAGACAAGGCAATAAGAAAATAGCACTGGTTACCCTCTTTACCTCCTAGGTGTTTCCTCTCCTATCATTTTTATAATATCTATTGTGCTTTTTGGATCCCACTAACTCCTTCTGTTTTTTTATGCTATGGTTCACTCATGTGAGTTCAAATTGTTTCACCCATGAACATGGTCTCCAGTTACATCCATTTATCTATAAGTACTTCAAGAGTATCCTACTGTACAGCTAGGTAGCTTTCCATTGTATAAAAAATATCATATTTTTATTATCCATTCTGTGGTTGTTGGGATATTACCTTTGCCTTTTTCTGGTCTCTTGTCTCATAGAACAATTCTTTTTTCTTCTTTGATTTTCAGTCTCTGAATTTCCTTTCAAGTTAAATGTATTTCTTGTATACTGTATATTGATGGATTTTGTTTCTTGATCCACTCACCCTGGGTTTCTTTTTATTGCCCAGTTGAGGCCATCTACATCAGTGGATACAACTAGCATCCATTTGTTTGTCTCTGCCATGGTATCCTCATGCTGTTGGCCTTCCACTTTTCCCCTTCATTCAATTGCCTGTCCTGTTGGTGATCCTCTGCTGCTATTCCTGGAACCATGGTCATCTTTATCTTTCTATATAATATCCTTTAGCACTCTCTGTAGGGTGGGTTTGACGGACATGAATTCCTTCAGTTGTTCTTTATCATGGAAGTACCTTATTTTTCCATCAATTTTGAAAGATAGTTATTCAGGGTACATCAGTTTGGGTTGGAAATTATTTTCTTTCAGGATTTGAAACACTTCACTCCAAACTCTTCTTGATTTGAAGGTTTCTGATGAGAAGTTTGTTGTGATTCTGATTGATTTTCTCTCATAGGCGATCTGTTTCTTTTCTCTAACAGTGTTTAATTTTCTTTTATTGTGCTGAATTTCTGGGATTTTGACTCTTACATGTCTGGGTGAAGATATGCTTTGGTTATAGGTATTTAGAGTTCTGTATGCCTCACTTGTCTGTGTGCCACATCCTTTTCCTATGTTTGGGAAATTTTCTACTATTACTTATTTAAATAGCCTTTTTATTTCATTTGTGTTGACCCCTGCTTCTTCACTGATACCTATCACTTTTAAATTATTTTTCTTGGTGTCATCTTGCAGCCCTTGAATTGTTATTTCCTGATTCTTTGTTATTTTAAGAGCTCTTTCCTTTCATGATCACTAGCTGCAATGTTATCTTCAAGGATTGAAAGTCTATCTTCAGTCTCTTTCAAGCAATTTTGCCAGCTTTTAATCAACTTTTTAAATTTCCTGGCTCTCTCTTTGAATCTGTTTCAAGCACTGTAATTCTATTCTATATTGTTTATTCAAAGTTTCCATCATTTTCATATGCTCCTCTTTTTTATCTAAGTCTAGATATGCCGAGCAATTCTTTCATTATGTTTGTTATTTTTTCTTTTACCTGAGACATTATTTCTCATTTGATTACTCTTACAGTCTCATGAAGTTGTTTCTTTACTTCACTTGCTAGGCCTTTAGAAATTTCAGGTATGTGACGTGCATTTTCCCCCATGACTTTATCTCTCAGACTTGTTCTGTGTGGGCTGGAGGTCTGAGGTTGCCTTTTGCTCCTTATCTTGACATTCTCCTGGGTTCCTCCCAACAAGCTGGTTGTGGGGTCCCAGGCACTTTCCACATTGGCTGCCACTCCTTGTTATAGGTGAATGGGACAGACACCTGGGTTTCTCTGATCATAGGGATACAGGGAGGCATCAGGGTGTGGGGCAGTCTTCTCCAGACCCATGCAGCTACAGTGGGGCTTCCCTGACTGCCAGGGGTGCATGGTGGTGGGGCTGCTTCTCTCAGCCTATGTGTCTACACTGGGACTCCCATGTTGATGACAGGCTTGCAAGGGTGTGTCTGTCTGATTCTCCCTGTGAGTGATGGCTGCCAGAAGGAAGCAAGGGCTTTAATGATGGCCTACTGGTGCATGGGGCTTACCTGGATGTGTGTCCCTGCTCTCCCTGGCTGCCCACAAGAGGTAGACTTCTGATCTGATTCCTTGTTACTTTTAAGAGATATTTCCTTTTGCAATTGCTAGCTGCAACTGAAAGTTTATCTTCAGTTTCTTTCAAGTGGTTTCACCAGCTATCGGTGGAGTTTTAAATTTCTTGAATATCGCCTTGAATCTGTTTCACGCATTCTAAGTCTTTTCTTATATTATTCATGCAAGGTTTCCCTAATTTTCCTATCATCCTCTATATTTTTATCCAAGTCTTCTTTAGACATGCTCATCAATTTCTTCATTAGGTTTTACATTTCTTTTTTTACCTTCTTTACTTCAATTGCTATCACTTTAGAAATTTCAGATGTGGGGTTTCCAATCTCTTCTGTGTTTACATCTCCTGGACTTTCTCTGCATGGTTTGGAGGCCAGAGACAGCCTTTTGCTTCTTTGTCTTAATATTTCCCTCAGTTCTTCTGAACAAGCAGGTTGTGGGGTCCAGGGTACTTCCTTCATTGTCTACCATTTCTCTAAGGCATGGCTGGCTAGTTCTCCCTGCTAGTTCTGGCTTCAGGTATCTGATGGTGGCTGGTGGGTGTGTTTGGTGCAAGGCTGGCTTCTACTTTTCCCAGCCCATGCTGGCTACCTGCAGAAAGCTCCCTGATAGTAACCACTGTGTTCATGAGGGTGGGCCTGGATGCGGCCTCTCCTGACCCACTGACCCATGCTGGTTACCAGCAAGAAACATCCTTGATGGTGGTTAGTGTACCCAGGGGTGAGGTTCCAAATAGTCCTCCAGTTTCTGCTTTTATGCCAGGTTTCTATAGCAGGCCACATCTCTAAAGACATTGAAAAAGTTAAATTTATCTTCCCTAATTGTCTTATTGTGTCTTGATAAGAAGTAAAGTATGGGATGTATATTGAATGTAATAGTTGCAATTACATGCACATGCAATTACATGTAAAGAATGTGCCACATACTTTAAATGAACAAATTTAACTATTACAACAATCTTTTAAAGTAGATAGCATGAATAGTCCTTTTACAGATAAGGGAACCAAGTCACAGAATGTTGAATAGTTTGATCAAGCTCATTTATCCTGGGGCTCAGATTTGGACTCAGGTTATCAGCTTATTGTCTGTGCTTATACCTGTAACATTACACAGCTCTTAATATTATTTAAAGGGACAGATGGAATTTTCTGGATCCATGATGTTTTTAAAATAAGCAAGTAATTATAAATTTCAAGCAAAGTGTTGTTTTCTGACGACTTACACAAGCTCTTCTTAACACACTTCCATGTGGGAAGATACCAATTTCAACTTCACTCAGTAAAACATCTCAATATTTAACTGATAAGGACTTAAAATCCTTTCAGAATAGCATCTAGATTTCAGG
The DNA here is from genome assembly GCA_004027295.1 of Dolichotis patagonum. Taxonomy (NCBI): domain Eukaryota; kingdom Metazoa; phylum Chordata; class Mammalia; order Rodentia; family Caviidae; genus Dolichotis; species Dolichotis patagonum. The sequence goes on along the minus strand of PVJX010009401.1, from coordinate 42,366 downwards.
TGCTGCTGTTTAAATACCTCCCTTCATTTTCATTTTTGTTTTCCTTCTTTATTCATATTAAAAGCAAGGCAAAACAAAAAAGGACAAAATCAGCACAATAACTTTCTTGTCCTGGAAACATAAATAAAGGCTTTATTACGAGGTGTTTAGTGACACATCCTTCTTTGGAATCTGAAAAACACCAATATTTTGGAAATGCTGGCATCAAATCTCCATGGGCCTCACTCATGCCCCTCATCACAGACAAAGAAGTGAAAATCAAGAGAAATCATTGTGAGGCCATGGGTGGGCCCCTTTGCTCTCACACTGCTTTTGGGGGGGCCCACAGTGTATCCCATGGATGCAGGCGCTCAGTGAGTCCTGCATTGCTGGTATGATCTCATCTCTTATCTAAACACCTTTAGTGGAAATTTGTGAAGAGATGATAACTTTCTCTGGGTCTAAGAGTGGGTGAAAAAAATCTCAAACAAGACTCATCAGTTATAAGCAAAATAGGAGCAAAATTATCAAGTAGCAGAAGTTCCTGATTTAGGATTATTAAAAAATATGCTAAAGAAAGATAAGCAACTTGAGCAGTTACTAAATATACCAAGCATGCATGAGCCTGAGATATGTGGAGCTATGTGCAGCTGAACAAACAAAATGACTATTTCTGTAGGGACCCAGAGTGTGTGGCGCTTTGGATTTGATGATGCACCTTGCTATTTAAGGAATCCAGTGTAGATCTTTCTCCTCAAAAGAAAATTATTTTTAACTGTTTAACTTGATTTTGTGGAAAATGTATCTATCATGAAAATTAGCAATTTAAGATGCCATCAGGATGACACAGACTAAGAGCCATGCTAAATTTGGAAGAAAATGGATATAACAGAGGGTTCAAGGGACTATTCTTTCATGGGAGAAACTTTTATTATAATTATAGCAAATTTCACATAACTTTATTATAATTTTATATTTTATTATAATTATATCATTTTATTTATATAAATTTTATTATAATTTTACTTTATTTTAATTATAGAAAATGTCACATAATGGATGGTTATTAAGATGATTTTACTTTTGAAGTATAATGTGTATTATTATCTATATCATATTTGAATACATGGTAGAAATATTTACATATATACAAATTTAAATGGTTGCCAATTAATTAGTGTTTGACAACCTTACTTAAATTGTTCTGCCATGTGTAGAAGTAAAGTAAAATTTTAAAATTATTGAACAAAGAAATTATACTGAAAGACAGTATCTAGTAAATTCTTCAGATGGTTTGAGTTCATGTTTGACTTAGCATCAGGCAACAGATTTATTGTTTTAGAAGTTAATCTCCCTTGTAAAAGATATCTGAGTTGTTTATGAGTTGCTGATACTTTCTTGTAGCTCTAGTTGTTGCTTTTCTTAGAGAACTGGAAAGTCCCTTTTGATTTTAGCTGTGCACTGTGGATAGCATTCTACTCTCAAAGACCAGATGGATAATTTCTTTTCTAACTATGAAAAAAAAGTTGGAGCAGAAATGGCAATGAACACAGTGACTTGACCAAAGGATTTTTCTACACCTGTGCTCTGTATGTGTGAAATTGTAGTATTTTTAATAGTTTAGTTTAAGAGTTGACTACCTGTCAAAGTGACTTGGAAAGAAAAACATGTCCTTTGACATATCCTTTGTGGGAAGGATATATTTTTAGGGTCAGATGATATGAGAAGGGACCACACAGTATCAGGATGCTTGACCTTAGTTGACCAAAGAGTCTGTGTTGAAAAATAGCAGCTTACTTTAAAAAAATGACTAATTTGGTAGAAAACAAAACAAAAGAAAAACAACAAAAAACACAGTGAAGAACTCAAAGAGTAGCAGAAGGGCACTGAAGGAATCAAGCTTGGAGAAGACTGAAGCTGTGTGTCAGAAAATAATTGGAATACAGTTATTTATTTTATTTTATTTTTTCAGTTATTTATTTTATATCAATTTTCTCTTTCTAAATGAAAATCTCAGTTGGTTTAATGACCATTCAAAAGCATTGCAATTAGAACCAATTTCATTATGTGGATGTAAAAAGATAAAAACCAGCAGTAATGGGATACTATGAGTACATTGGAAAAAAAATAATCTACCAGCAATTTTATTTTAAAAAGTGGTTTTTCAGTATTACTTGAATTTGACTAACGGCGAAAATGAACTTACAGACAACTACAGAAATAACTGGATGTCAGACTAAAGATTTTTAATTCTCAAAGATGTTAATTTTCAGAGAAAGTCCTTTTTAAAGGAAAATGTATAAAATGAAATTTAAAGTATATTTTACATGCTTTAAGGACAGTATATTTCAATTTTAGATAGCCAAAGTACATTTTGAACAAACTTTAGGAAGGTGAGAATTTTGGCCTATCATGTTTTATTCCCACCCTTACGAGAATACTAAACTACAGTCTACTGGCTACCTGTGAACTTCTGGCTGTTTCAATAAGTAAAGTTTTGTAAATAAAATTTTATTGGCATGCTCTCATGTCCATTTGTTTATGTACTGCCTATTCTTGCTTTTGAGCCACAGTGGTGAGATTGGGTAGTGTTACAAGAGGTAATATATCTTTGGCTTTGTAAATAAATTGCAACGTGACAGGGCCATGTCCTTTGGTTTATGTGTGACCTATTCTTGCTTTTGAGTTATAGCTGTGAAATGAAATAGCCTTGATACGGACCATATAACCTACAGGCTTAAAATATTTATTATCTGGCTCTTTGAAGAAAAATTGTGTTGAGCCCCATGAAGGTTTATTATACTTTGTATATTACCAAGATTTATCACACTCTTGTTCTATAACCATAATTCCCACATTTCTGTATCTTACATTTAAATGCTCACTACTGGCTCTCTAGCATAACTGCCCCAATTCTGAGGTTTTTGCTTTTATTCTTTTTTAGATTTCATCACGTAGTTTATAAGGCTGAATTTCTTTTATTTTTCATCACATTTTGGATGGCTAGTATGTCTTCCTTAAGGATTAAATAGATCAGTCTTAGGCACTTGGATTCCCTCCACCTGCTTGTGATATATTGTATCCCTACACCTTGTATTTACATTGGTCTTTAATACAAAAGATCGCAAGAACTTTATTTCCTCATAGACATTAATCTTGTTTGCATCTCTTACTTTTATTTCTTGCCTGCTTTTCATCTTCTTGATGAGAAAGGAAAAGATAAAATATAAATTACACTTGCTTCTGTTCACCTATGTGCATGAGAGAGAGCTTATCAACAACAGTTCTCAGTATTATATTGATGGACTAATGTGGCTTCTTGGGGAGAAGGAGTGTCACGAAGAACTTTTCTGTGCTCTTTTGCTGTGATACACAAAGTTCAACATCTTTTATTCCCATTTATTAAAGTCACTGACCATGGGTTGTGTCTGTCTTTCACTGGAAACTTCTAGCAAATTTTTTCTTTTGAAGTTTCAAAAGTAATTAACATTTGTGTTAGATAATAGCTAAAAGGTATTGTAAGCCAGCTTCATTCTCCATCTTAGACAGTGGTAGCTTTTTCTCAAGGTGTGTGTGCATGTGTGTGTGTGTGTGTGTGTGTGTGTGCGTGTGGTCTCTGGAAGAATTTGTTTTCACAGTTTGCAATTCAGTTATTATTATTTTCTTTCAAAAAGTCAATGAGATGGTCTATTTTGAATTGTATGTTGTGTTCCCCTAAATTTCATAGATTTGAATTCCAACATTCCATGCGATGGTATTGAAGTAGTAGCTTTAAGGTGATTAAGTGAGTAAATCGTGAGGATGGAACCCCCATCAATGGAGTTAGTATCATGTAAAAAGAACCCCAGAGAGCGTTCTCACTCTGTTGTGTGAGGATACAGTGAGACATTTGGGTTCTGCAATCAGAAGAAAGGCTGTCTGCCAGAAAAATAACAGTGCTAACTCTCTTCTCTTGAAACTCCAGCCTTTAGAACTGTGAAAAGTTTACATTTCTGTTGCCTGTAGTCTACCCATTGGGTTTTTTTGATATAGCAATCCCAAAGGACTATTCTCCAAGACTATACTGCTAGATGACAGAAGAAAGAGGACAGAAGTCAATTTTCATAGCCTGTATTCGATATAGAATTTCTAAAGTATAACCATTGGTACATTTCTGTGCGGTTACTAGAGTTACAAATAAATATACATTCTTTTTAAAGGTGTGAACTTTGGTCTATAAGTATTTTAAAGGAAAGGTTCAGAAAGTTCTGGAATTTGTAAGTGTAGTGTTGACTGTTGTGAATTAGCATGGTGTAAAGAAGGAAAGCAAAGAATAACATAGAAACAAAATAAAATTGGAAGAAAAGTACTGGTTATACCCAAGAGACATTTAAGAATAAATTTTAGTTTAGAAAGGAGCTTATATTAAAAAATGAGACTCAATTAAGAGAAGTCTTATGGGGGACTGTATCTTTGGTTGACTCTTTTTAAATTAAAATATTTTGTTTCATATAATGTGCCTGAGGAAGCCTTACTACCCGATGCACAAGTTGTATCGGTAAATACTTTTATGTGTTATTTCATTGTTGCCTACAAACCTGGGTCTTTAGTTCCACTGAGGTTCAGGCTATTTTTGGTTTCAGCTGTGAGTCTGGGACCTGAATTTTTCAGACCACAGCACTCCCAGTAACTCCTGCAAGCTTGAACTTGGCTGCCTTGGCCTCTTGTCTACTTGAACTTAGTTGCACCTCACCCTAACACTGGGAGCCGCTAGATGGAGCCAACCTTGCAGCTGTTCTGAGTTCTTTCTTCTGCTGATCCCTTTCCAAAATGGTTACCAGCCAATCCCCATTTTCTAGGGAGCATTGAAACCCAAATAACTCACCAGCAGTTGCAGTCTGCAGTGTTCAGTGCTCCTTTCCAATGGTGCCTCATCCCATGGCCCCACTGGGGTCACTGGTAGTCATTGTACCTCTGCAGGTTTGAGCCACTCAGCACATGAAGTGAGTCCTGGTTCAGGAAGAAAGCACCACTTGCTACCTTTCTCCTCAGATCTGCGGTCCCCCCTATTTCCTCTCCCCATGAGCTCTAATTCTTGCTTCGTATCCTTACTGGATACACATTTTCCGCCTTCTCTTCCTCAAGTTGCTATATTGCAGCATCTGGGTTCCAAATACCCAAATATCTGACAGGCTATTTTCTCTGCTGTTGACCACCCTTCTCTCTTCTTGGACGTCCATCATCACCGTCATATCTTACTGTTCTTTTGTCCTGTATTCTCTCTATCTTTGTACAAATTTCTCTCTGTACTTAGTGCTCTCCCTTGTCGCATCTCCTTTCTTAAACAAGACTTACTTTAAAGAGTCAACTTAAGAATAATCTCCTCTGATGCCTCCCAGACTTTCCTCAACTTAGTGTGCTGTGTGCTCGCAAAGCATCTGTATATACTGCTTGGTATGTGCTGTATTTTACTTGCCTAAGCCTCTTTCAGGCAGGAATGGTATCTTTTTCACGCTTGCACCTATACTGTCTTTGTACATAAGAAGTACTCTTAAACTATTAAATAAATGAACGTGGAATGTTAGCTTTCCAGTTACAAAGTGAGAACAATAATATCTTACATTTATTTGTTTTCATACTTTTATTTTATTCTAATAGTAATCTTGTGAAATAAAAGCAATCCCCAATTTGGGAACAAAAAATGAAAAAATGAAGGAAAAAAATGAGACTCAATGGGATTAGTAATCGTCCCAAAGTTATTCATGTAATGGTTGACAGACTCAGAAGTTTAATACACGCATACCTCAATCCAAAATTGTTTTCTGTCTAGTCCAGTACTAACCTTGGAATTTGGAAAAAGAGACTAAGAGAACTTCAGTAGATTTTTAAATGTGCTCTTGCCTCCACTATCAGATATGTTACCTCTTAGGACATAAAAGCCCTTTGAGTGTGTTGTCAGAGACACTAGGCATGATGATTAATCTTAATTATCAATACAGTTGGCTTGTGAGACATGTAAGAAACTAGTAAAGCACATTTTTGGGTGTGTCTGGGTAGGACATAGAGGAGTAATCTCAGGGACAACTGGTCCCAAGTCCCTTCTGGGGCTCTACTTGCTCTGTTTCCCGACTGCCACAGATTGAGTACCTTTCCTCTACCATTCCTGTCTCCCATGCTGCTTCTGCTTTAGCACCAGCCAGTCACGAAACTAAATTCCTGAAACAATGAGTGGAAATAAGCTCATTTTCCTCTAAGTTGTTTATGATAAGTATTTTGTTCCAGGGATAGAAAGCTGATTAATATACTTAATACACTAGGGAACTGGAGAGGTGAAAGAAGCTAATAATATACAAATATTTAAAAAGCATACCTAGGAAATTATTTTCTCAGATTTTTTCTGAGATGGTTGTTGTTCTCATAGTTGTTGAACATATGTAATAGGGATGGCAATAAATAGTGACAAACACATGCTTACTGTGAATAGATGAGGTTAACTGCTACTTTCTAAATCAGACTCGCATGTATAAACATATTGTCTCCATATATATATACATATGTATATACTTTATCTCCATATATATATGCATTGTCTCCATATATACATACATATATATAGTCTCTATATATATATGACAGATAATTGTACTACGAATCTCTATTAGTTCATCAAAAGAGCAGTTTGCTTTCATTGATTGATCAATTTGTCATGCTTATATCTTGTAACCTGAACAATTACTTTGAATATAATAATACACAATATGTTAACCATTGTTAATCTCCCTCTACTTTGTTTTGAAATTACATACCATCATTTTTACTTTTTTCTTTTTAAAGTAAAAAGTTAACACCTGTTTCCTTTGCTGCATAGATTTCTTAGATTGCATGATCACAACAAAATAGAAAAGTGTACACTTAGTCTAATTTCCCCTAATCATTATCATTGGGCCAAAATTCACACAGAAGAAGACAAAGCAATAATTTCAAATGGAAACACTAACTCTGATAATGAATAGGGACTGGTACCAAAACTGTCTATATATAATTCCTGGTCAGGGCAGTGCACTCTGGGAAGCGAGGCAGGAGGCTTGCAAGTTTGAGCCCATTCTGGCCAATTTAGTGATTTAGTGAGACTCTGTCGCAAAAATAAAATAATGAGAAATGGCTGTAAATATAGCTCGGCACAAAGACCCTGGATTCAATTTCAAGTAGTGAAAAAATACTATCTGTTAAAAGAATTATCACATCTCAAGGCAAAGTCCATGAAAACTTCACTTTCCATGTCCTAAGAAGCCATCATTTGTCTCTATAATTGTTACACCAACAGCATCCTATAATGTACAGTGTGCTCCTTTCACACATTTTAAATGATTCCAAAATATTCCTAATGCAGTGAATATTCCTAAAACTTAGGAGTTTTCTAAGGGGAGAGGATTTCTGCATTCTCCTGACTTTTTGTAAGTGATTTGGGGGAGTCCTCACTATCACAGCCCTGTGATTTCACAGCAGCAGTTGCTGCTGCTTCTGTGGTGGTTCCGCTTTGGCATTCTTATCAGTTAGAAATCTGTGCAGTTCTTTTTTTCTTTTTTCCATTGAAGTAACTATTAATAACACAAGTGAACTTTTGACAGTCTTTATGATTGTATTTACTGGATAAAGCTTAACCTTATAAACAAGATAAAGGTGTTGGAGTATCTAATGCTACAAGTAGATGATCTTTAGTGAGCTAGACAATCACACCAAAGGATACCAATCAAAGGGTTTCACCCTAGAAGAAAATTTTGGTATAGTTCTTTATTCTTGTACTTCTAACTGTGGAAAGTTTTTATCAATAATTTGGACAAGACCATTCACAGACCAGGGGTGGAGAGAACAAAGGACACATGCGTGAGCAAACCCACTCTGGGAACCAGCTCCATGTGTGGAACCCTGCCAGACTGGAACAGCCAGACCCGAGTCCCTTCCAGCATATGGGCTGGCAAACAAGAAGTATTATCCCACAGCCCACCCCCTCCCCGCCAGTAAGAAACTGGCTTATCCAGAGATACACAGGCTGTGATGATGGCTATGGAGGTGAAATGCAATTGGATGCCTGTGGTGCTTTGATGTTTCACTAGCTTTGCAGGTCTAGGTCCAGTGGTCTGATCATAGGTTCAGAGGATAGCAGTATGCAGTGTGACATCTAGGGGGATCTCCTTCTGAGGGTTGCAGCCATTGTTGATTCCCTATGATTTTGTTTTGAAGTCCTATATCATTTCCATTGTTTTGTTGGGTTTGGTTTTATTCTCTTTTCTTTTGTTTGATTATGTCAAATCCGATGGCAGGAGCAGCTATTTCAAAGATAGTGAGATATATTATGGTAGCAATTTTGGATTTACTATGGGCTTGCTTTGAAGTCCTTTATTGCACTCATAGTTTTATTTTTTATTATTTCTGTTCTGTTCTGTTTGATTTTTATTATGTCTGAGGTTATCTGCATCTATTTTGAAGACATCAAAAGACATTATGGTAACTACTATTCATTTTGTAATATTTTTAGGCCTGTCTGTGTCTCTTACACAGGTTTGTTTTGATTGTTATCCTCTTTAAAATAAATTTGAAAAAAAAGAAAAAAGATTTGGATAAAAAATAAAAACCATGTTTATTAAATTTAAAAATCTATGATTTAAAAATCTATGATTTAAAACAAATGGGGGTTAGAGATAAAAGATTCTGCATAGTGTCACCAGGCTGGGAAAATGACTTTGAAATAACTTGGAATGTATTAGTATGGATCATCATCTTTAAAAGAGCAATTCTACAATGATCCCAAAATCTTTTGATAGCAGATTTTCTGGAAAAAAAAAAAAACTTGAACAGATGAATTAACCTTGAATTTGCCGGGTGACCAAAATATAAGACTGCGAAAACTCACCACTGTCTGATACAGCAGGTGTTGCCCAGTTTTGAATTCTGAATACCATGTTTTCTGTCTTTTTATACTCTCAACACCCAACTGAGTATATTGTACCTAAAGGGTTACTAATTGCTGTTTGTTGAATAAGAACTATCATTATAATAACACTGCTGGGGTATTACATTAAAATTTGTCTGTCATGCGTTAGGGGCCCACTGCTAGCCTGGAGCGGACACAAATAAAGTTGGTTTAGAAAACCACACCCTACTAAATCCAGTGGAAGAACAGGAGTGCACAGAAGAGGAAATTAATGAGAAACAGGCTAATTACGTTGTTTTGGACAAATTTTACCCTGTCTCAAGAGAGGAATTCTGATGGATGTTCGAGGGAGGCAGCTTCAGACTCAGTAAGAGGAACTTTCTATGATTAATAGCGATTATGATGTAGACTATTAGGGCCATCTGCCAGGCAGGTTTCAGAGGGAATTCCTGCCACATGTGTGCGGTAATTTATCTTAGATGATCTTCCCAACTCAAAATTCTACAGTAAATAGAAAACTTATTCTAATTTTTAAAAAAGTGGTAACCAACATTTGGGATATGTGCCCTTTACCATTAGTGATAGTGTTTCACTAAACGACCTTTGGTTTTCATCAGTAAAATCATGCAAGTTTCTACTTATTTCTTCTTATATTATTGGGTTTTTTTTTTTTTTGGTTTGCCATAAGATAGGAATAATTAAATATTCGCATTATTAATATCCATTATTTTGTAAAAATGGAGTTATCTCTTTGTTGTTTTCTAAGCCCTTATTTTTTTGCATTAAAAGTATTTCACATTACTTTTTCAAATTAAAAACCTTGCTGTATTCAGACTTCTGTGATTATCTGCAAAAACAATCATACATTTCAATCTCTGTATTTCACATTTTTTCCCATATTTTAGGGAACACTGATGATGAAAACTCTTATTTTAAAATGATGTTTTTATTTTATAGGGCCCAAAGCACCTCAGAAATGAAGAGTTGAATCAATTTGAGTCTAATCAATCATCTCCTCTCAGGAGTTCCACGTAATGTTTATTTCAACTTGTTGCCAGCACAAGATAGCAGTTTGCAACTCTGCGTGTTAACCGCCACTTCCGTAGTATTATTTTACTCTTGATTTCCTGGCCTCTGTTTCCTGGTTTACTCTCCCTCTGGGATTTCTTCCTGCTGCCTCTCCCTCATTCTTCCCTGACTCTCCCATACTAGGGACTGACCCGGGGTCTTCACACTGAGCTCCACACCCAGCTCCTTTTTATATGTTTCTGTTTGTTTTGAGACAGAGTTTCATTAAACTGCCTGGGCTGGGTTTGAGCCTGTGATCCTCCTGCCTCCACTTCCCCTCTTACAGGAATTACAGGCACACACCACCACACTTGACTGTCATTCTCATCTTAGTGTCACTCCACCCAAATGAGGTCTTCTGTCTTTGTGACTTCCTGCTAGAGCTGTTGTCCGTTCCCAGGCCTTGTGTAGGGGAGCCTCAGTTTCCCCTCACTAACTCTACAGCTCTTACAGCTCTGTACAATGAGTTAAGATCTAACTCATTATATTCCCCCCTCAAAACAAAACTTTGGGATCTTCCCTGTTACTGGCAGTGATGCAACCTTTCTTGTGGCCATGAAAGCTCAGACACATATCATAGTCCCTTCCCCTTGCTTGGGAATGCAATATTCCATAATCGTTAGGAATACAACTCACTCAAGCTGCCTAGGTTGAAATCTTAGCCCTTTACTATTTGTACATCTTTAACAAGTTATTTGGGCCTTCATGGGCCTCATTTCTCACATTTGTAAAATCGAGAGGAGAGTAATAAACTACAATGTGCAAAGGGTTGGGTCAAGTGTTGTGGTTCTGATGGCGCAAACCTCCAGTCTGATCAGACTATCACTGCTGTTGTTCAGACCTGGCTCCAGTGAAAGGTGGGCATTAACAAGCATTGAATGAAAGAGACAAGTTATGCTTAGTCTCTAAGTGCCTCTCTAGCGATAAACTTTTAATTTATTAATGTTTTTACCATAATATGCATTTATTTATTTATTTATTTATTTATTTTGTGGTATCAGGGATCGAACTCATAACCTTACACTTGCTGGGCAGGCACTTATGCCACTGAGCTAAATCCCCAGCCCAGTAATATGCATTTTAAATTGGGCAAAAAAAAAAAATAATAATGTAACATATTCGTTTGCTAGGGCTGCCACAGACTAAGTGGTATAAACTGCAGAAATATATTTCTCATTCCAGAGACTGGAAATCTAACATCAAGATGCCAGCGGGACTGGGCTGTGCTGTGGGTCTCTTTCCTAGACTTGCCAGCTGCTGTCTTCTCTCTATGATTTCACGTCATCTTTCCTCTGCGTGTGTCTCTAGTCTATTTTCTTTTCAGAAGGTCTTCACTCTACCTGGGTTAAGGCCCAGTCTAATAACCTTGTTTCACTTCAATCACCTCTTTCAAAGCCTTCTTTCCTCAAATAGCACCATGCTGAGGTATTGGCACTTAGGACTTCAACATATAAATTTGAGGACATGTTTAGAACTACAATTCAGCCTGTAACATTTATCTGGGCTCTTACCTGGTAAAACAGAACAAACCTCCAATCTAGTAAGGTATAAAATATGTCTCCTGTCATTTTCCTATGAGGTAATCTAAAAGAACCTGGGGAATGGAGGTACTTTCTAAAGCACCATTTTTGTGGCATTTCATCATTACTTCTTGAGTGGAGGGAAACAAAACTGAAACTGGTCAGTTCGGTTTCTCTGACGCCTGTTCTGATCATCTTTTTTAGGTTGAATGATTTGGAACTGAGACCAGAAAGGGAGACCTGTTGGGCTGTGTGTGAGGTATTCTCTCTCTCTGTGACCTCTATTATGTGTGCTGATCCAGAGTTAGCTATGAAGTCACCAATCTTGCAGAAACCAAATTTTTTTTTCTAAAATCAACCTGAACGTCAGTGAGGCAGGAGATTAGGGCCAGGGTATGGCCAGCCAGTTGGGTAAGTAGGCAGGACCTGTCAATCACAGAGATCTAGAACACATGTGCAGAGAAACAATGGCCAAGCCCTCCACCTGAGGCCAATCAGAAGACGTTCTCTTCAGTTCTTTGGCATGAAATCAAGCAGGTTTCTGAGGGGATGGCCTAGATCTGATGCCGTTCTGAGGATTAAAGGGGTGGAGGCTGTGAACCTCCTAGCCACTGTGCCTTCTTTCAGTGGCCCACTCTCACCCCGTGGAGCACACCTACTTTAATTGGCCTGCACTTACTCTGAGAGTGTATTTATTTCCTTACCTTTAATAAATGTAAAACTTCACTACCCTTTTCCGTTGTTGTGTTCAATTCTTTGGTCAGGATAATAAGAACATGGAAAGGATCTTTAGAGGGAGTCGTAGCACTCCAGACTCTGGTACCACCAGAGTTGCCATGAAGCATAATGCATTATGTGTGAAGTTTTAAATCAAGCCACCTAATGTTTTCTCTTTTTCACAGTGTGAATTTTAATTCTTTTAAGAATCAAGTTCATGGTGTGAAGTGGGCTCCCCAACCAGAGGTGGGGAGAAGATGGAGGGAGGTTACAAGGAATATGCTTCTCAAATAAGTATGAGGTCAAGTGCTTTCTTGAGTCAGATTCATCTTGACCTGCAGAAGACCCCAAGCTACACAGAATCACACTGCACGCTGTTTCTTAAAATCTAGAGTTCTGTGAGACAGCCAGCTGATAGAATCACTTTCAAAAGTGCTCACATGTTTTGGGAGTTTTGAAACCCTTCAGCTCACATTGTTATTTCAAGGTTGTCACAGTACCAAGTCCTGAAGGCTATTCTGAGGTCATTGTTATTCTGCGGTTTGTGCAAAGAGAAACTGATCATCATGTTTTCCAAGTAGCAATGACAGGTATCAAAAGAGAGGAAGGCAATAGATGTGCTTCTCCAACCAGTACTAAAGAACCATTTCTTCCTGAGAAGTTCGTTTTGTGAAATGCAACCAGGTAACAAAGCAAAGAATATCTTCCACTGGGGTCTGACAGTATTTGTACAGTGAAGTTCTATTGTTTTTCTAGGTGATTGAAGATACCTGTTTATGAGCTCATATATTATGTCTTGCTGAACCCATATTTAGAATCGGATTTGGGAAGAAATGAAAGCTTGACAGCTATAGTCAGGGTGCGAGAGATCTGTAGACAGTATATTTTCTATATAGTTCTAAGATATTTGGGTCATTCTAGTGTTTTCAAGCAACTTTCAGCCGGTGAATATTCCAATGAGCTCCTTACCCACCTCTCTTTTGCAGACTTACTCCGTCTGTACCCACTCCAGACAAGTTCATTGTTCCTGTTTTTGATCAGTGTTTTTGTTAAGCACTGCCTTTATTTTTCTTCCTCCCTTGGTCACTTTGTTCCACTCTCCTGCCTTCCCTCCCCACTGAGGGGAATGTGTGGTCCGTATTCTGTGTGAAATTCTCATTAGAGAGGGTCCTGTTCGCCGATGGCTGGCTTGTAGAATCCTTTTATACAAAGTTTCAACCATTCTTCTTCTTCTTTTTTTTTTTTTGGTTCCAGGGATCGAACTCATGACCATGCACTTGCAAGGCAGGCACTTATGCCACTGAGCTAAATCCCTGGCCCTTTAAATGAAATTTAATTTTTAAATCTTAATTCATAGAAAGTTTTGGGTTTTTTTTTTCCATACAGGGGATCAAACTCACAACCTCGCACTTGCCAGGCAGATGCTTACACTGCTGAGCTAAATCCCGGGCCCTGTTTCAACCATTCCTATATACTACATAGTTGAATTTTTGGATATCACATGATTGATACTTTCACCAGGTACAAGATAGTATCTATGCAACCCTATCTCATTCTCTTATCTTTTCTGGCAACTTTGAGTAGAAATGTGGGCTGTTGGATTGTCAATGTCAACAGTGTTTCAGATTCATAAACCCTTCCTGGTAGGATCACATCGCCTATAGTTATGGGCAGGAAATCGTATTTATTTCATAAGAAGTCAGCATAGAGACCAAGAAAATACCCTCACCAACAGTAAATTCAGCCCTCAGCCCTGCCTCTCCCATATTCTTGCTATGTGGCCTTCGATAGATTTTGCTTCGTATGGCCATTTCTATCTGTAAAAGAAGGGGATTGTCTTACCAAGACTCAATGTCCTTTCCCGCTTGTGGCTGTTCAGCAGTCAGACATCTTCATTGTATAATTTTTCTTGTTTCCTCCAGCTTTAGTAATCACTGAGGTCTTTCTGCTCATCTTTTCTCGGAGTCTAGAAGATGCAGAAGTTGAGTTGTTCACTCAGGCAGATCTAGCTAGAGATCGAATCCTCTTTGCCGGGAAGATTAGCAGCAAAGATTGCGCTACTCAGCATGTTGCGGGCTGTCCATAAGGAAACAGTGCTAAACTTGATGAAGAATAGGGTTTTGTTCCCACGGAGACGCTTGACTCTTGCTTCCCAGCCTGGTCTGTCCTTTCTGGATTAGGCAGAGTATTCTAGGAATAAATCTTTTTCACTCAGCCTTGCTTTCCCCTGTTTAACCCATTTTCTGAATCTTAGTTCTTGTTCCTTTTTGGCTGGTCTTGGCAAGACCGAGTTTGTCAAGTCCTGTTGAGCTCTTACAGGTCTGTCCAGGTGGTTAGGACTTTGGTTGTTCTTGGCTTCTCTACATAATTTTAAAGTGCTTTTAACTGATTTGAAAAACATGCTAACTTTGAGTGTTAAAGTATTAGTAATTACTCCCCAGGGCTCCTGGCTGAGCAGTCAAATTGTCAAAGGGCCCATAGATAAACAAAGGAAGAGGTGGAACCATAAAGGCAGATGCAGAACTAGAAGCCAAAGGAAGCACTTTCTGTTTGGTGACTTTCATAGCCCTGAGTGTGTGCATTTACTCCCTGGACTTCAGGAGTGGAGGACAAATTAACTTCCTATATTTTTTTTTCTTTTTTTGGTGCCAGGTATCAAACTCACGGCATCGCACTTCCCAGGCAAGAACTTATGCCACTGAGCTAAATCCCCAGCTCTCCCTATGTATTCTAATAAATGATTTGAAGTGGGGCAAAACAAGCACATGTGGTTCTCACATCTTCAGGGCTGATCTATTTCTTGGCCACTCCCGGATCTATTTCTTGGCCACTCCCGGAACTGCGAAAGTGTGATCTCCAGGATTTCTCTGGCTTACTTGATAGCAGCTCAATTTATCTAGGACAGGAACTTCTTTTATCCCTAGTACCTTCTGAGTGCAGATGACCTAAGGCTTGAACTAAGCCCGTTAAAATTCCTTTAGCTCATTGTTAAAATAAAATTCAAGCCCCTTATAGAATGAGATGCCCTTAGCAGTTGTCTTACCACTTGGGTACCATATGTATCAGTCAGTAGCAACAGCAGCACATGATCCCTAAGACACAAAGACTCACACCAACAAACATGTGTATCAACTTGCATTACACAACAGTGTTTGTGTGATTTGTTCGCCCTATTTTTGTGGCAGAGAGAAAAATAGAATTGGTTGGAAAATGTGATGCTCCTAAGTGTTTGGTTGGAGCTAGCATTCAGTCATTTCTTCTTACATTTTATTTCTCCAGTCAAGTCATCTTGCCAGGCTTGACTAGGTGGCAGAGAAGAATATTCTACCTATAGAGAAGTGCCACAAGTCACCTGGAAATTGGCTGGGGTGAGTAAACACCTTGCAGTGAAGAAAGTTCACGTGAGGAACAGTAACACCACCCATCATCTAGGCTGACGTGGTAAACATGTAACTTCATGAGAAGGGCGAGGCCCTGGGCAGAAGCCTCTGAGCTGGAAAGCTGCCTTCCTGCCCTGGAGAGCTGTCATAGTAAGCAGACGAGGATGGACAGCTCTTCTGCTCTCAGGTTTGGGAAGGCCGAGGTTTCTTTTCTGAGATGAGGTCTGGCTCAGTTGAAAGTCACTTATTCCTGCCTCAGACCAAAACCCCTTTGCTGTGAGTATTCAGTGTATCTGGCTTCACCTTTGATTGTGTTGGGAAGCACTGGCATCTATAAACGCCTGTGTTGTTCTTTAGGCTGACTCTTGCAGATGCATCACTGCGGTCTGGAGTCAGGCCAGAAGGCATAGGAGGGGCGTAGGCAGAGACCGAGGCTTTTGGGTCCCAAGCAAGCAGATTCAGGAAGTAGAAGACCAAAGAAGAGCTGAATAGAAAAAAGAAATTTATTGATTTTTCTGCTTTTAGAAGGATTATAAAGTTAACAAATTTGGTTACTTTGTACGGGAGAACTCTTTAAGGACTATATTGTTTTAATCAGTGATTCTTTTTCATAGAACAGACAGCCTAGATGGTGAGACTGTTTCTGTTGACTTTTAAATATTCCTTAAAGTTTGAAAGGGGGTGGAAGTTTCTGACTTGTAATAGCATGAATTCTAGTAATAACTGTAAAATAGAAAAAATCTGATTTTAATGTGGAATAATCAAAGAATTTCCTTTTTTTTCTAGTAAATGAAAATGATTTTCAGTATGTGTAAAATGTCTTTGTTGTTGAAAAAGACTTTCTTATAATCATTTATTTTCATTTGGTCCACTTGTAAGATGATAAATGAATGTTTTAACACATAACATCATTAAAACTTTTTACCATTCCCATCAACATGGCACTCAAATCAAGATCTTCTCTGGGAAATCAAATTACAAGAGAACATGTCCTTAATTTCCCCTTCACCATTAGTATTGAATTTGGTACTTTCCTTGTCTAATCCTCTACTAGAATTTGGGATTTGAGAGATGATGAGATCTTAGGTGTGTTCTATCCCATCTCCATGCATAATTTCTTACATTTGTAGTGAACTAAATGAATAATCAAGTTTATGTAATGATAATATTGTGTTTTTTTACTCTATGATAATGATGCTTGTTGAACATCGCTATTTTCAAAAGTAACTTGACTAAAATACCAAAAGAAAATATAAAAAGAAATAAAAAAACCCAACTCATACCTCCTATTCAAAAGATGAAAAAACAA
Source organism: Dolichotis patagonum (assembly GCA_004027295.1). Classification (NCBI taxonomy): domain Eukaryota; kingdom Metazoa; phylum Chordata; class Mammalia; order Rodentia; family Caviidae; genus Dolichotis; species Dolichotis patagonum. Next base: position 25,482 of record PVJX010009401.1, on the reverse strand, counting down.
ATTTAAAAAACTCAGAAGAAAAAAAAAAAACAGCTACCTTTTACTGGCATTGTCATGTATGCCAGGCCATTGCAAATGTTTTTGCAGACATGAGAAAAGGGACCAGTTTCTCCGTTTTGGAGATGCAGAACTGAGCCCTGCAGGGCAGTCATTATTCACTCAGTGTCTTACTGCTGCCCAGGAATGAAGCTCGAAGGAAAGCAAAGCTATCTGATTCCAAGCCCATGATTTGAGGAGATACTGCTGCACGGAATAATTGTAGTTCGTAATGTGAACAGATTAATTTAGCATAAAATTCCCTTTGGTAAAGTTTAGAAAGACAAGTTGCTGGGTTTTCTGCCCATGCCTCTGGCAGTAATTCTACCTCATCTACACACTACTTTGTTTCGGAATGAACACAGATCTTCTTTAGACCTTTGATTCTACTGTTCACCTTATTTTCTTCTAAACCAGGCTTTTCAAAAATATATGACAGGCAGGTGGAGTTTCTGCACTAATCACAGAGCAATGATTATTGGCTCCATAGAAATCCACAGCTCAATTTGTCTGTCTCATCTTAGTTTTCATTATTTTCTACTTTCTCACTTTTTCTATGAATCACTTAGGTCTCTTTAATACCTTATTCTACCCCAACAACAGAAGAAATAGTCTTTTAGAATTAAGGTTTACTATATGAATGTAAATTGACAATGAGATAGTTAAAATTAAGATGTGTTTCTCTAAAAAGAGATGAGCTAATACATTTTACCTAATTATGGTATATGCGTGTGGTACTTCATACCATCTTTTTTAAAAAAAGAAATATGCAAAGCAACATCTATCTAAAAGAAAACTTACTTCGAGTGTAGCAATTATGTCAATAATGTAATGAAATCATGAATTGTGGCTCCTTCAAAATGGATTGTATTTCTTTAGATGCACAGAGGATGATGGTTTCTCAAGATAATTCATGGGGCTGTCTCTGTTAAGCTGACATCTTTGATATAATTCCAAGATAAGTTAGATGGTTAGGGAGAGTTTCATTATGCAATTCATGCTTAAGCAAGAGGCACCGGGAAATTTGCTCAACCAGTGATCTGGAGCTGAGTTACTGATCACTTAGCTAGCCAAATCAAGTTAATCCTCTTTCCACGTATGGCAGCATTTGTTTAAAAATACTTCTTCAATGCTCTCTCTGTGCCAGACACATTTCCAAGCATGGAGAGCACCAGTAAACAAACACATCGTGTACTGCTGCCTTTGGGGAATTTACACTCTGATACTAGGCACCAGCTAAGTCCAAAATGTGAACTTTGTAATTGGTAAGAGTTAAATAGTTCAGAATCGTCAGATATAGATTTATACAAGCATCTTTCAAAAGGTCTTAGGCACTTGTCTCAGCCACTTACACTATAATCAACTATATTCTTGGCAAATCATTTCTTAAATATTTTCCAGCCCTATTCTGTTAGGTATCTGTAAAGTCAGGAGATAGGAAGGATAAATTTTCTTCAAATAATACGCTCGATATACTTTCATACGAAGAGGATTTGCTCAAGATTTAAAGTAATGGGCCTAATCCCTAACATGAAGAGCAAAAAATTCCATCATTTCCATAAAACTTTATTGACTCTCCAGAAATTTTCAAAGTATAAGGAAGATGACATATATATTATATTTTTTAAGGCATCTGGAAGTTGAAGAAATACAGCTTCTATTGCTTGAAAGCACAACTGACATACTATTGAAAAATGAGTCTCTCCTGTGTTTCCTGACATTGTGAGGTATCCTGTATTTTACCTTTATACTCCCTGCAATAAAGGGTATTATCTTCCTTTTATTCTTTCTACATTGTGAGATGGAGGCCAAGATTGGATGGTATTCACCAAAAGATGGAACGAAATGCAGATGTTCTTTTAGGACACTGCACTGACTCAGAGGGATTTAAGCAATGGAGGTGCGGTTGAATGAAAAAGGACAGGATATCTATCTTGGTTCTATGTCAGCTACAAAGAAGGATTTCTGACAATTTCCTGTCCTGCTGCATAAAATCAGGAGCTGGGGCAGGTGGTGTCTAAAGTCCCTTTTGCTGACATCATGTGGTTCTACTCTGTAAGTGTCCTTTTAAATTTGGAGACACAAAGGAGTCTTATTTCCTCAGCTTTGTTTGATGTCTTTGCCCATATTTTATTGTCCCTTTCACAGTTTGGAATTTTTATTAATGGCAACAGTCCTTTCGTGCTTTACTAAGAAAAGATCAGTCAAATGGTTCTCCCTTACCCAACTGGCAATTATATGAAGGAACATCACATGTGTGATTGTGGGGCACAGAAGAGCAGTTTCTTGTTACTTTTTCCATAGGATTGTGTGATATCTGCTTATTCTGAAATATTTTAACTGCTCAAAAAGAAAAACAAACAGTCAGACAAGCACTCTGAAAAAGACATTTTCCAGAATTCACAACCATTGAGTTCTTAAAGATCTATGATTGAAAAACCTAAGTCAATTTTGTTAAGAGATGGTCTGTTGATGATTAAGAAAAAGGGCTTAAAATATAAATATTTTAACAAAGTGTTCCTCAGCAGTATTCATGTGCATGACCTGTAAATCAAAAGAAACCAGACCAGGAGACCATAAATAAATTCATGGTTATAAACTGCACACAAACCCAGCCATATGGAGAAAAGCTCTGTTTGGAAGCATATTCTACCCATCTGGAGAGCTGAAAGCACTATTTTCATAGTCAAATAAGGAAAATAGTAGTGGTTTATTTACTTTCCCCAAGTGTGATTGGGAAATACACCAAATTAAAATTCAGACAGTTACTAAAGTGAGTTGGTCTCTTCCCTGAGCTCGTTGTGGCAGACGAGTTCTCAGGCCCTTTGCCAGAGAGACAGGAAGCAATGACGACAAAGCAGAGCCAGGCAAGCCCAGACCCTACATGAGCCTCCTCTGTAATTTTGGATCATTCTGGAAACTGGACCATCAGCTCTAATTACCTACGCTGGTAATCCTAGGCTGCATTTCTCAACAACTCATCTATGCCATGCCCCTAAAAACAGCTCAGACCTGCTCCACGGGGGTATTAATCCTGGCAGTTGAAGAGGGTAAACTCATTTTAGGCATATGTTTCTGTAAACAGATGAAAGATCCATTGTATTATGTGTAGACACGGCCCAACTATTTAGGGCTGTAAATTCTCTCCCTTTTGTAACTCCTCAAAGAAGCTCTACACTTGCTTTCACTTTACAGTAGATTATGGTCAGATAAATGTCAGTGAACTTCAAGCTCTCTTTACACCCTCTGCAAATGCAACCACCCAAACCACAGCCACCCCAACCACCGAAACAGAATGAATTTCAGCCATCAGAAACTATCTCCAGCTATTTCTCAGAGCCATCACACAAGCTGGAACAATTGAATCAAGCTTTCTTTGCCATTATCTCGGTATATGAGTTGTCAGTGGGGGTTATGTGTATTTTCCCCACTAACCACACCACACACCAAATTGAAAGATGCGTAGGTAGCATGATGGTCACTTTATAGATCAGAAAGCCAAGGATCACCCAGATTTACAGCTTCTATGAGGTATGACCAAAATACTCAGTGAAGATTTAAATTTAAAAACTTCGATAGCAGTAAAAGATTACACTGGCATTAACCCCATTCCCCAACCCTTGCTCTCACTGTGAACACACTTATCTCTCATTCTTTTACTTTCTAAATTCTGGAAGTTTCCATGTCTTTAGTTGTGCTGTTATGGCTAACTTAATATGTGCAATTGATTCAAATGTTTCAACATGGGGAGAGGACTAAATATTTCACGGGGCCAGATCTGGTGAGTAACATAGATGAGGCTACACCATATTTTTATTTGACAGAAATTGTCATAAATATTTTCAATTGATTCAAGACATCAGGGCAGCCAAGACAACACAATTAAAGTCAATTATAAAAGAGGACTTCTAGAACTGCTTCAGAAAGTGGCAAGATTGATGGGACAAATATGAAGTGAGGAGGGGGCAGTACACTGGAGGCGAGAAAACATGGTTTGTTACTTTAATAATTTTAAAATGTCAAACATCATATTCTTGATCAGCTCTTACACATACAACTGTCCACTAATCCTTTATTCTTTTATTCTACTAAAGTATCCCTCAATGCAGCATGTGCACAGTTATATTTGTACATAAAATGTTTTGAACTGAGAATTTTTGACTTGCCTGTAGACTCTAATTTACTTAAGTCTTATGATAAGAATGTAATTTCTATTAATGGTAATATCACATTATTACATCTGATTGAATGGTAATATCACATTATTACATCTGAGATATATAAAGATATAAGCTGACTTACAAATGATGTGAGAAATGTTCCATGAATATGCTTAAAATGAGTGATTTCTATTCAGTTAAAATTTCATATGCATAGGAAATAGTTTAACAGATAAGAGACCATGTATTTTCATTTGATTTTTTTAAAATTTTATTTAAAGAGAAAACAAAACAAAACAAAGCAGAAAAATGGGTAACAACAATACAAAATTCCAAGGGAAAAAAAAGAAAAGAACAAAAAACACTAAGAAATCATTACTTGATAACTTACATACTGTCATCTTGGAAATAGTTGTTAAAGTTACAAAGTTAAAACATACAAAGTACACATTCAAACAGTGAGTCTGTTAACAGTTCTGCTCCACAATCTAACAAAAACAGTAATATGGTCATTCATCTGACACACTTAAACATACATGCATTTATATCCTTTAGAGCACTTTCTTTTCCTCTTTTTTTACAGTAGCAACTACACATTTTCGGTTTATTACTCCTACATTTCTTATTACTTTTTACACTAGAGATACAATGTGATATTTATAAATATGGTTCTTATTTATTTCACTAATGAGGATAGTTTCAAGTTTTCTCCATTTACCTATGAAGGCTTCAAGGTCATCCTTCTTCATAGCTGAGTAATACTCCATTGTAGAAAAAGACCACATCTTTTTCATCCACTCTGTGGTTGATGGGCATCTTGGTTGTTTCCAAGATTTAGCTATTACAAATTGTGCTGCTATGAACATGGGTGCACATGTATCACTGTGATATGACCTTTTCAGGTTTTCTGGGAAAATACCCAGGAGGGGAATAGCTGGGTTGAATGGAGCTTCCAGTCCTAGTCTTCTGAGAATTCTCCATACTGATTTTTTTAAATAATGACAAAGTAAAAGCTGAAAAGAGAATGTACAAACTGTATGCTTCAATACATTTAAAAATATATGTTAATTACTAGCCATATGCACACTGCTTTGTCAGCTAAAGGGTATCTGTTCATTAGAATGTTTTGTTATAAAAGAAATAAGTATTTTATAGGTTTATCAAAGGGCATTATCTTGTGTAAGATAAAAGTCTTAAGTCAATGATATTGAGAGTAAACATAGACCATAAAGAGTCAAGTTGTTCACTTGACCATATATAGCTGGCCTATGGAGTTACATAATAATGTCAAGTGGGAATTGTGGGGTGTAACGGTACTTGGTGGTTTTACAAATGAAGCAACAGAAGCCAAGAGAAGCTGTGTCTTTCTCAAATCTTTTAAGTTGAGCTGTGCTGGAGTCTAGGTTTTTGAACTGAAAGCCATTTGGTTCTCTTGTAAGGAAAAATACCTTTTTTTAGTTGCTTTGTACAATTTTTGCAGAAAAGTTAAATTGAGGTTGGCCACTATTAAAGTTAGGCTTTTGAAGAAAAACCCTTGAATGTGTTCCAGAGGAATAGTTTTCTCACAAAAACTTACACAAGAAATTATAGTCCCATTCACATTTTACATTTAAAATTCATATCTTCAATTGGCAGTACAAGGTGAAAAGAAGGAGACACGTCGTCAACAGTATTAAGGATGTCCACACGAAGATTTCTCTCCTTTAGGTGGGGACATGTTGATAATGAACTTTGACACAACCTCTGGTTAAGAACGTAAGTTTTACAATTGTTCAAACCAGGAAGCTGATCTATACCTTTATTTCTCAGTTCCTTACAACTCTAAATATTATTTCACACAGCACCCAGATGCCTTTCCATCTTTACTATATAATGATTGCTCACATGGAAAACACAGTCAGCAAATACTATTATTTTCTTAATAGAACTTTATCTTTCGGTCACATAACTTCTAGTTTGGATAGTCAGAGAATTTTATTTAACTCATCTTTCCTGTATTATCAGAGATTAAGCTTCCCACTAAACCTTTTCTATGTTAAGTTTATAGACAGTTAGCTATGGCAACGATGATTCTTTATTCATAAGAGGAAGGGCTTATTTCCTCATTTTTATCATAGTTCCCAAAGTGCTTTTTTGGGATGATTTCATTTCTTCTTCTAAGAAGAACGTTGGCTAGCCTTCCTTTAAACACTGGATCACACACCAAGTGTTCTGATGTTCCGTTTAGTCACAAATGAGAAACAGAATCTATGACAACATGACTTTCGTTCTGAGAGCTGTGTGGGAGGGAGTCAGCATTACATTTAAAAAAAAAAAAACAGTCCTTCATCCTTCTGGTCAGATTCTGAACCTTGGGGTTCCCTCTGAGATTTTAAAGTCGTGTCATTTTTAGCCATCCTTCATCTCTGGTAGGAAAGAGATTTACAGATTTTAAGAATTAGACTTGTTAAATTAAACTTTTCAGCTCAAGTTAGGATAGCATTTATTTGCATGTTAAATATCAACATTTTTAGGGTTCAAAATTCTCCTATAATCTGGTTCTTTATCCAGTGAAGAGTGAAACTAAGAAATTGGAGGACTCATTTTAAAAAGTACTGAATATGGACATGTACTTTTAAAAAAATCTCTGTGATGACTAACAGGGACATCTAATTTCTATCATGAGATTAAAGATGATTTTATGTCTTGCTATATTTGGTGTTGCGAATCATTTTTTGTTTTAAACATTCAAAATTCATTCAGGAAATATTTGAATGTTTTCTTTATAAATAGTATTCTGCATAAAAATTCATTTGAAAATGGTATCCATTTCTTTCAAAGTTTGAAATCATGCCTTAGAAAATTTTCCATTATGAAAGGATCACATTATTATTAAAAATATTTAGAGTATATGAAAAAGTTCAAACATGCCCAAAACCCCAGCAATACACAAACATTGTTAATGTCTGTTAGTTTTTCTCTTTAAATAAAAAAGTTCTCCCCTGTACATGTTTTAAAATATTTTTATGATTATACCATATTTACAATTTTTCTTTATTTTAATATATCATAAGTATCTTCTGCAGTGTTATTACATATCAATCAAGCACCATTAAAAGTAATTTTTTTCAAAATAATCTTTTCAGTTATTTTTATTACAAGAATAATATTAAATGAAAATATGGCTCCTATATTCTGCTCTTTCTAACCATCTCCGTATCTTCCTGTTACTCCCTAGAGATACTGCAACTATTACTAAAACATCTCAGGTATCTTTCAGATAACTCATCTTTTGCAAATGGGAAGGGGACCAAGCGATGGAGGAAAAGAGGGGAGGAGGAAAGAATGAAAAAAGAATTGAGATATGTTATTCACATGAACAGACTCACCAAGAAGAATACGATCATTGTGCACTGCAAATCCACACTAATAAAAATTTTAAAAGGCCTATGCTTATACATGGTGTGATCAAAAAGTATGGTGAGCAGTTACATTTTAAAAATTTAGTACAGTAAAAGATACATCATCATTTGTTATGGTTTGGATCTAGACTGTCCTCCAAGAACTCATGTGCCCAGGAGTGGTGCTTCTGGAAGGCGAATAGGTCACAGGGTGCTTTGTCCTCTGGTGAGTTTGGCTGCGGAACGGGCTGTTGAGAGGTGGAGCCTCCTCCAGAAAGGCGGCCGCTGGGAGTGTAGGCCGGAAGTGTGTATGTACCTCCTGCTCTGCTTCCTGAGCACCATGAACAGCTGTCCTCCTGCCAGAACCAGTCACTGTGCCTTCTGCGTGCGGGCCTGCACGCTGCACGTGGAAGTTTCTGAAAGTCAGCTTCAAGTTGCTGGGTGGACAATTGTGTCTCCGTGACAAGACAGTGAGTAAGACACCATGTGTGCACCTCAAATGTTCCCACTTGCTTCAAACACACATTCCACCTTTACTGCCACTTCTTTTTTCGTTGTGGTTGGTGTGTGCATGTCTGTGGTACATGCGATTGCATTCATCATCGAGAACTGGTCATCATGGGGAACTGGTACATAACATAGCATAGTTTTTTTTAATATCCACTTCCCCAGGCCATTTTACCCATCTCCTGTACAGATAATCATATAATATATATTATATGTTACATATAATCCTATATGTTTTATATACATGTGCATACACATATATACATATGTACACACATATACATATTTATATATACATACATTATATTTATATATTATACGCACACACATACACACAAACAGGGTCTGCCAAAAAATGTATGCACATTTCAGGAAAAAACTTACATAAATATTTTAATACTAAATTTATTGAGACATCACGAGCTTAACACAAGTGACCTTTGGCCTCTGCAATTATAAGAGGCTTTCAAAGTGGTGGTCACTAGTTTCTAGGTATTTATTATTTTTCTTTTCCAGAATTCTTTCCACATTTCTGTTTACAAACCAAACTGTATGAGAACTGAATCAAATTTCTCCGTAAGGTTGACATTGACCCTAACCACTGAATTTGGTTTGGTTCTTGTCTGTCTGCAACCACAATTGTGGAAAGAGTTGTTCGTGAACTGAGGCACCACTATGTTTGTAGTACATAAAAATGTTGTTCCTTGTAGGGACATGGTATGTGTGTATAACACATCACAATTCCTTTACCTGTATCACATTTCCCTCTTCTCCTTCCCCCTTCTTTCCATCTCTTGGTTCAACTTCCCATATGCTAAAGATCCATCTTACCATTTCCCATTATCTACCTTTTATTTTGCTCTTTATTTATATTTTTGGTTTCTCATAGAGGAACCACTTATTTGATATTTAACCTTGTGTGTCTGGTTTATTTCACTCAATATTATGGTCTCAAAGTGCACCCGTTTTCCTACAAATGACTCGCCTATCCTTCTTTATGGCAAAGTAGTACTCCATTGTGTATAAATACCATATTTTCATTATCCATTCACCTGTAGATGGACAAATAGGCCATTTAAAATATTTGGCTATTATTAATTGTGTTACCATAAACATAGGTATGCATGTATCATTGTAATATGATGTCTTTAACTCTTTCAGGAAGATACTTAGAAGGAGAATACCTGAGAATATCTGGGTCAGTTGGCATTTCTCATTTTAGGTTTCTGAGGACTCTCCATATTTTTTTCAATAGTGATTGTGCCAGTTTATACTCCCACTAACAATGAAGAAAGATTCCTTCTTCCCAGAATTTGGTATTTGACTTCTTAATGGTAGTCATTCTTTCTGGAGTAAAATTGAATCTCAATGTGGTTTTAATTTGCATTCCTCCAATGGCTGGTGATGTTGAACATTTTTTGTGTTTGTTAGCCTTCTTCTGGGAAGTGTATATTCATTTTATCTGCCCATTTTTTAATTGAGTTTTTTAATTTGAGGGATATATATATATGTGTATTCATATAGGAATGGAATGAATGGAATGGAATGAATATATATATATTCTAAAATGTATATGTATATATACATATATATGTATATATATGTATATATATGTATATATATGTATATATATATATATATACACATATATACACATTCCAGATTTTAGTGCTTTGTCTGAGGACTAGCTGGCAAATTTTTTCCATTCTGTAGGCTGACTTTTCACTCTGTTAGTTATTTCCTTTGCTGTTCAGGAACTTTTTAATGTATTGTAACCCCATTTATTGTTTCTTGATATTATTTCACATGCAATTAGGATTCTGTTCCCAAAATCCTTGCCTACACCTATGTCTTAAGGAGTTTTGCCTATTTTTGTTTTCCACTAGATTATGTGTTTCTGTTGCCATATTTATATCTTTGATCCATTTTCAGTTTAGTGTAGCACATGGTGAGAGATAGAGGTCTACCTTCAATCTTCTGCATGTGGTTAGCTAGTTTTCCCAGCACCATTCTTTTTAAATAAAAAATAAAAAAGGCATCTTTCTTCTAGTGAAAACTTTTGGGCTTTTTATTCAAAGATCAGGTAGTTGTGTGTTCCTGGAGTTATGTTTTCTCTATTCTGTTTCATTGATTGACAAGCCTGTTTTTTTTTGCCAATACCATGACATTTTTATTACTATGGCTTTGTGTATAACTTGAAGTCTGGGATTGTGACACTTTCTGTCTTGCTCTTGTTGCCCACAATTGCTTTTGCTATTCTAGGTCTCTTCAGAGTCCATGTGAATTTCAGGATTGTTTTCTCTAGTTCTGTGAGGAATACTATTGCTGTTTTGATTAGGAATGCATTAAATCTGTATAACAGTTTTGGAAGTATGGCCATTTTTTGTTTGTTTGTTTTTTGGTACCAGATATCGAACTCACAACTGCATGCTTGCAAGGCAGGAGCTTATGCCACTGAGCTAAATCCCAGCCCCAGTATGGCCATTTTTACTGTATTGGTTCTGCCTATTCAGGATCAGAGAATATCTTTCATGTATGATGGTCTCTTTAGTCTTCTTTTTTAGAGTACTTCAGTTTTTTATTGTAGAGGTCTTTCATAGGTTAATTCTAAGAATTTAATTTTTATTGAGCTTATTGTAATTGGTATTATTTCCATAAATTCTTTCTGTTTATTATTCGTGCACAGGAATGTTATTAATTTTTGTGTGTTTACTTTGTATCCTGCTATACGCTGAATTTGGTTATTAATTCTGGTAATCTGTTATAATTTATATTTAGATGTCCTCAAAAAGCCTCTTATACTGATAGGCAAGGCTTTAGGGAGATGATTGGATCAGGGTTTGATAATCATCAGGTGGTTAGTCCACTGAGGAGTTTATGATGTTGTGCTGCCAGTTGAAGCTTGGTTGGAAAGGGTGGGTCACTGGTGGTGTGGTTAGAAGGATTTATCTTCCTCCTTCATCACTTGATCCCTCTCTCTGCTTCTTGACTTCTGTGACACATGTGAGTTTCCTCTGTATGACTCCTGCCATGGCTCCCTGCTTTGGAGCCAGCTGAGGCTGTGGATCAAAACCTCTACAAACTGTGAACCAAAATAAACCTTTTCTACTCTAAGTTTTGGGTGTCAGGTATTATGTCTCAACAATAACAAAATGACTAGCACAGATTTGGTACTAGAGAAGTGAGGTAATTGTAATGTTACCCAAACTTGTGGGTTAGAAGTCTTTGGAAATAACTTGCAGGTAGAGTTTAGAAAGGTTTAGAGATGTCACCAGGATAAACAGCCCCAAAATATTGTAAGTCAAGCTTGATGAAGGATTCTGTTCAGAGCTCAGAAGAGCAGAAGGTTGACAATAATGAAGTCAGTAAAGACCAGGATCAAGAGGATTGAGTTAGGAACAAGGAGTCCAGTGGCAGTTGAACCCCAGGTCATGTTTGTTATGCTCTGGCAGAAACTTGCTCCTGCCCTGAGATACTGTAGGAGACTTAGTTTAAGCATAATAGACTAATTAATCTTGCAAAAGTAATTTCAAACAAGTCTAATGTTGAGGTTGGGACGTGGCTGCTCTTGGGGCTTTTAGCTAACTTTGAAAATCCACTTTGAAAATGGACTTTTTTAAAAGCTTTGAAAACAAAGGCCAGAAAACACCAGTAAAGTTGGACCTGCAAAGATGAAGCAGAGGAGAATTTGGTTGCTGAAAACATTAGCATTAAAAAGAAGTCCAATGCTTTGAAACAGACAATAGGAAAAATGCCCTTGGACAATGTAAGATAACAAGATTACACCCTTTGTAGGCTTTGCAAAGTGAAAGATTTTGCTTTGATAAAAGAGCCCCAGGACATCATGTTCCAGAATGAAGGCTGCCTCAGGTATTTGCCCCCAGGACATCCTGTTCCAGAATGAAGGCTGCCTCAGGTATTTGCTCATTGGGATTTAGTTAAGAGTGTTCAGTCATCCAGGGATTTGACCCCTACAGCCAAAATAGAAGGAAACCTGACTACTCTTCAAGCTGGTGACTGACCTGGTGATTCATGTGGAGCTGGTTTTAGGCACACACAGAAAGCAAGAGTTTGGGGGTCTGGCTTCCACCCAGATTTCAGAAGAAAGTCTGAGAGGTCAGGTATTGTACACCTGAGAGGGCAGTGTATGAAGCTTTGATGGTGAAACTGAAAGTATAGTGGAAATCCTAGGACGTTGGAAGAGCCAAGACAATGCAATGTCTGAGGAAAGCCACAAGAAATGAGCACTGATAGCCCAAGAGACAGGCTATGAGGGCAACAACCACTGGTAGTGTCATAGGGGCCAGATTATGTAAACCCTTTCGAGTTTCTATCCCACTATGACTTATACTGGGTACTGGACATGGAGCCATGGAATTTAATGTTTTCCTGCTTGATTCAAGTCTTACTTTGATCCTGTTGCTTTCTATCCTCTTATTTCTCCTTTTTAAATGGGGATACTTATCCTAGCTTTACTCAAATCTTCTAAGTTGTAGGAACAGTCTAATTTCTTCCTTAATTTCATCTCTGACCCATTGATTATTCAATTATTTAATTTTCATGCATTTGCATAGTTTCTGTTGTCTCTTTTGCCATTGATTTCTAGTTTCATTGTGCTATGCTTGGATGATATGAATGGTATAATCTTGGTTCTTTAGCATTTTAAGTGTGCTTTATGGGATAGTATGTGGTATATTTTGGAGAAAATCCCATGTGCTCTTCAGAAGAATACATATTCTGTTGTTTGAGCACTATATAGATCCATTTGTTTGAAGGTTTGGTTCAACTCTGATATTTTTTGTTAATTTTTTATCTAGTTGAGCTGTTTGTCACAGTGGGGTACTGAGGTCTCCCATTACAATTGCATTGGTGTTTACTTCATTTTTATATCCTTTAGTTTTTGTTTTATGAAGCAAGTGTTCTGGTATTTGGCACATATGTTTATAATTATTATCTTTTCCTGATGAATTGTTCCCTTAATCAATTAGCAATGGCCTTTTTTGTATCTTATGATCAGTTTCGGTTTGAAATTCACTTTGACTAAAATTAGGATAGCTGATCCTGCTTTTTTCTGGGTTTTTGTTGCATGGAACATTGTTTTCTTTCCTTTGATTTTAATCTGTGAATTTTTTTGAATTCAATGTGTTGTATACTGTATATAACTGGGTTTAGTTTCTTGATCCATTCTCATTCTTCCAATGTCTTTTAATTGATGAATTGAAACTGTTCATATTGAAAGTTATTATTGAAACATTGACTTATTCCCATCATTGGATTATTTTCTTGTTGCGGATGTCCTTATTTTTTTCCTTGGATTCTAATTCTTTTCTAAATTGGTAATTCATATTTCGTGTCACTTTTATTAGTTCAACTAGATATTTATTTGTGTCTTCTGAAATCTCCTGGATCATTTTGCTCATTACTCCTATTATCTGCTTAGTTACGTCACCTATGATCCTGCTGAATACCTCTTTGATCTTTTTTCTAACATCCTCTGTTATCCTTTTGAGTAGTTCAAGTGAGTGACTTATGCTGTTCCTCTTTGAAGCTCCATGGATTGCATTTGGGGGAGCCGGAACTTATGGGAAGTATTTCTTTGACTTGTCTTCTTATGTTTTTATTGTTTTTGTTTGTTTTATGCTGAGGTTTGTGGACACTTGTAGTGTAAAGACTTTGTTGGTAGTACAGAGGTCTTGTTAGTTTTATTTTTTTATTTTATTTTAAAGAGGATAAAACCAAGGAAAATAAAACAGAATAAAACCAATCAAAACAAAACAGCATAAGTGATACAGGACTTCAAAACAATATGAAATCAAAAATAGCTACCATAATGTCTCTTGTTGTATTTAATATAGCTCCAGATACCTTCAGACATAGTAAAAATCAAAACAGGACAGAACAGAACCAATAAAAACAAAACACTGACTGCAATAAAGGACTTCAAAACCAGATGACAGTGAATCCAAAATGGCTACTATAATATATTTTGCTATTTTTGAAATAGCTGCTCATGAATAGCTGCTAGTGTAACAAAAATCAAACAAAAGAGAACAAAACCCAACCCAACAAACCAATGAAAATGATACAGGACTCCAAGACAAGACAGTAGGGAATCAACAGTGGCCACCACCCCCAGGAGGAGATCTCCTCCCACCAGATGCCACAGTGTGCACTGCCATCCCCTGAACAGATGACCGACCAGACCACTGGCCCCAGACCCACAAAGTCAGTGAAACACCAAAATACCACAAGCATCAAATTGCATTTCACCTCAGTAGCTGTTATCCCAGCATGTGTTTCTCTGGATCAGTCGGTTGCTTATAGGGGGATATGGTGGTGGTGGGGGGTGAGGTTGGCTCTTCTTGTTGTCAACCAGTGCATCGGAAGGAGCTGGGGTCTGGATGTCCCCCTCACCAGTGGCCCACACATGGTGCTATTTCACAGGAGGGCTTGCTTCTTGGTGAGACCTTGCTCTCTCCCCACACAGTCCACGAATGTCTTTAGTCACTTTTCAGTGATGTACTTTGGTCATGGCTAACTTTAGCCTTTTGCCTCTGCCCCAAGATCCAAACATCTGGTTAACTTGGAGGAGAGGATGAAGTATGAGTGGCCCAACAATGAGTTCTCTGGAAATATACTCTAGTTTGGTTAATGTTCCAAGTGTAATCTTGGTATTGGCTTACAGAGAAAACACATTAATAGCAACAATTATGTGTTCTTTATTCTATAAAGCAGATCAGTTAGGTGATACAGTACTATCACCTAAGACAAATTTGATATTAACATGCCACAAGAATCCATTATGTACTACCTTTAACTCTAGAGATGAAATTCACAATAAAAGTATGAATTAGGACAATTCAGGTATTGACCCTCAGTTAATACGTACTAAATGTGATGGGCATGCCTGTGCTAATGGTGAAAAAGAATTCAGCAGATAAGGGTAATGCAAAAAAATCCAAATAATGGAAGATAAAGGAAACAATGGGAGGAAAAAAGAAATTATATGGAGAGTAAAAAGGGACAAAAGAAAAGTTAAAAGGGAAGCTGGGCATGGTGACACACACCTGTAATCCCAGCACTCAGGAGGCTGAGGCAAGAGGCTTGTTGAGAGTTTGAGACCAATCTGGGCTACACAGTGAGCTCAAGGCCAGCCTGAACTGCATAACAAGACCTTGTCTTAAAAAAATTAAAAGAGAAAGAAAGAAGAAGGAAAAATAACAATAAAAGAAAAAAGAGAGAAAAGATGAAAAAAAGAAGTAAAAGGGAAAAAGGAAAAATTCCCCAAACTCCAATGAACCAGTAAATAAGAAAAAGATTGGAACACACACACACACACACACACACACACACAAACACACACACACACACACACACACACACACACACATGCACAGAGATACAAGCATTTTTTTTAAAAAGATAAAATGAAAAAATAAAATTCTTTTTGATTTTCAAACATGTAGTTTTCTTCTAGGATCTATAATTTTGGGGTAGTGTGCAAATCAAGGCATGTCCTTTTTCATGCTGGTAGACAGAGAATATAGTCAGACTCTAGATCCATGCTGGATGCAGGTACCAGCAGGCAGTAGGAGAAGTAAGGTAAGGGTACAAATGACAGGATTGTAAAATCCAGAGCAACTCAAGCTGGGCCTGGCCTCTGGCTATGGAACTAAGCCCACATCTCCCAATTTAAATGCCTCAGTTGTTCTCCTTCCAGCATGCTCCTTGACCATGGCTGACTCCTGTGACTGTGTCTCACCCAATCACTGTGGGAGTGTGACATTGGCAACCCTAAGGTGAACCTATCCAATGGCTGCTCTGAGTCCTGGGTTCACACAATCAACTGTTCCCTGGAATGGCACCCGACCTAGCTCTCCATCAGGGATATGGTGGGCACTTGTAGTAGAGTCATTCACCAGCTGTTGAAGGGGTCCCTGGGAGCAGAATTCTGTACTGTCCCAGAAAATAACAATACCTGCTCTTCCATTCTTCTGCTGCATTTCTCCATGACACTCCTTGGGGTCCCCCACATTCACATTTGTCTCTGTAGCTGGGCGTACTGGAGAAAGGGCAGCCTGTCTCTTCCTATCAATTCATTGCATTCTAATCATTCAACTTCTCCAAAGTCCCCAATTTTTCTGTCAAGTCTTTCTTGATTCCCTCTTTTTTATTCCACAAGTTGTTTTCTTTCCAGTGTCTGCATTATAAAACTCTGAGACACTGAGTTATTGTCCTGCTTGCCACTCTGACATTTTCTCAACTCCCTTGCTTTTCTTGCTGTTATGATTTGTATACTGGAAAGCCATACATTTTTATGTTACATTTTTAACCATCCACTTTAATCCTTGTATGAAATCATGTAATTTCCAAATTATGACAATTTGGATCATTTTACAGATGAGGTACCAGAGAAGAGAAAGATCAGATAACTTCCCAAGTAAGTGATAGGTCTCACATATTAACCAGGTAAATTAGCTTAGTCAGAAACTAGCCAATGACTATCACTACAGTCAGGATGTAGAATATTTCTATCACATAAAAATAATGTGTTTTCTAACCTCTCTGTAACCAGTTCTCCATCTTGCACGGCTTTAGGCAATCACGTGTTCTCTTCCACTATATATGAGTTTCCCCACTTTCATACAAATAGAATCTCCTCGCATGTATTATTTTATTTTCCAGCTTCCTCTGTTCAGCATATGTTTTTCAGATTTTTTTTGTTTTGGTACCGGGGATTGAACTCACGATTGCACATTTGCAAGGCAGGCGCTTATGCCACTGAGCTAAATCCCTAGCCCTTTTTCAGATTTCTTCATGGCACTGCAAGTTTGATCCTTTTCATTTTTAAGTAGTATTGTCTTGTGTGAATTTGCCACAGCTTGCTTATCCATTGATCTATTCGCAAATGCCTGCATGGTTTCTTGTTTCAGTCCATTTCTAATGTAGCTGCTGTGGTGGTGAAGCTTAACTGTCAGCTTGACTGGAGTTAGGTAGGTGATTCAATCCAGCTCTGGTACCTCAGTAAGAACCGCAGTCAGGAAGGAGCCTTCTGCACCAGCTGAGAGTGTTGCTAGGAGTGGGATTTACATGGAGACAGGTCACTGGGGATATGACTTTGGAGGGTGTTTCCCTCACTGCCACTGCTTCCTCATGCTCTGCTTTCTGCTCACCATGAAATGACCAGCTTTGTTTTGCTGTGCCCTGTCCACATGATGTGACTGCCTTGGAGCCAGTCAGCCATGGACTGCACACTCTGAAGTTGTGAGCCAAGCACAAACTCCTCCTTTTACTTACATATGTAGGTAATTTATCCCAGGAGCAAGAAAGATGAACAATTTAGCTAACACATATATTTTCTATTTTCTTAGTCAAATAAGTAAAGGTAGACTAAAAGTTTCCTTAGAGTAATACAGCATCTTGACTAAATTACAATAGAAACTTGGTATTATTGACTTGAATATCCAGTGACTTATTTATTTTGAATTTCTTCAAACCACAATTGTATTAAATTTATTCTACAAAATATACAAAGTATTACTGATACTTTAAGGTAATTCTTCTAAACCATAGTGTTGCCCTCTATTGACTGATTTTTTTTATTTTGGTTTGAGATCATCTTAGTTCTTGATATAACTAATTTTTTTTTATTAAAATAAGGATATGTAAAGCATTCTTACCAACAGAAGTTTGAAATTTCCCAATACAAAGAAATGATAAATGGCTAAGAAAAGAGAAATGTAAACCACTCTGATATAATCATTATGTATTACTGAATACAAATAATAGGTACAATTATGTGTAAACAAAAAATATTTCCAAAAATCCCCACTTTCCTCAAATAGCCAAAAATTTACTGCTGCCCATTTGCTGTCATTTGCAACTCTTACTACCAGGCAATTGCTGATCTGCTTTTTGCTCTATAATTTTTCCTTTCCTAAACATTTCATATAAGCATGCAATTATTTGTGCCTGGAAATGTTGAGTCTATGATAAGTATATGTTTACCTAGGATGTATGTTTTGGTGAGCACATTGTCTAAGTCATTTTCCCTGTCACAGGGACAAAACACCCCATACTCGCTCACAAAATAAAGGTTGTGGAATTTAAGACTCTAGAAGTCTTTTCAGTAATGGGCACTGTTCCCACAGTGATGATTCCTTCTCTTGTCCTCTGTCCTACCCTAGCTTGCATCCCATTGTATGCAGCAACTATACTGACTGATTGAAACTGTTTACTTGCTCCTTCATTGGAGTTGTTCAGAGTAAACTTATTTCCTTGCATGTAGCTTATAGTTCTTCCCATGGCCCTAGCTAAAATTGGTGTGGCCTGTGATCTCTCTCTCTCTCTCTCTTTTATTTTAAAGATAGTAAAAATGCAACAAAGCAAGATAAACAAGGCCAATCAAGACAATGCAGCAAGATTGGTACAGAACTTCAGAGTAGGATACCAGGAAAACAGTAATAGGTACCATAGTATATCTTGTTATCTTCACACTAGTTGTACATTCCATCAGGTATAGCAAAATCAAACACAAAAATAAAATACAATAAAACCAATCAAAATATTGAATAAAGCAAAACAATTAATCAGAACAAAGAAAAACAGTGAAAACAATATTGGACTTCAAAGAAGATAGAAGGACATCCCCCATATTTGCTATATTGCGTATGGTCATCCTCCAGACAGATGCTCAGACTCCTGGCCCCAGACCTGCATAATAAACCAAACAATTCAAGCATTAGTCGCTTTATGTACCTTAGTTGCTATCAACTCAGGCTGGCCTCAGAACCATCCGGTAGTTAAGGTGGGGAGGGGTGGAACCATCCAGTAGTTAAGGCGGGGAGGGGTGGTGTGTTTATTCTCTGCCAGCACACCGGTAAGCTTGAACTGCTTACCAGGAAGGCTGGATCGTTGCTTTCTTGGTGGGTCCCCCAAGTCCTGGCATGGCAGATCCCTATGATCTCTTTAATGAACTGTTTTCTCATGTTTCTAATTCTTTTCCTTGTTGTACCATAACTCTTTTCTCCTATTATTAGGTGATTACTTGACAATCTGAGTATTTCATTTGTAAGTTTACCTATCTGAAAATAAAGGCTCATTGCTTACTTTCTAGATAAAATACAACTATGAAAACTGGCATAATCTATGATCTTGGTCCGGCTACCATTTCCTAATAGGTGCAAATTCCTCTGACTAAAACCTGAGACCTGTCAGTCCCCATTTAACTCTGTATACATAGGGGTGTGATGTCTGTGATCTGCTAGGCCTTGAATTAGCAGTTATGGCTTGTTTAAGAAGACAGACTACTTCTCACCTGTGGCACAAGGGAAAGACGTGCTCTGCTGCCAAAAAGCCCATCTGCTCTGTGTCTGTGAACTGTGGACTGTGGACTGTTTTAAAGCAGAAGTCGGTGTGATTCATGGCAATTATTTAGGAAAAAAAAAATGCAGCAGCCAGAAGCTATCAGCTGTAGAGAAGACCATGCAAACACTTTCCCTACCCTACCCGGTCCAGTTATGATGGAGTACTAAAAATGATTTCTAACAAGATATATTATTTCTGGAAGTTATCTTTGCTAAGTAATATCTGCCTTAGGAGTCTTGAGCCTTATGTAAATATGAGGCTAGCATAAGTTTGTTTTGTAAACATGAATGAGATACATATTTTCCTAAATCATTTTTCAAAATTTATGGAATTAAAAAAATCACAAAGGTTGAAATAAATTAGCTTTGTTAATAGTACATATTTAGTGTGGTATTTCTCAACGTATTCAAATGTGCACTATTGAATCAGCGTAATTAGCATTTCTCTTTTATCATTTTGTTTGGAGCCTTTGAGCTTCTCTTTTCTAAATCTTCATAAAGTATAAAATAGTCTACTTTGAACTCTAATTACCCAACTATAGTGTGGAAGTCCAGAACTTATTCATTCTCTCTAGTCCAGCTTTGGTGCCTATTACCCAACTTGCCCTGGCCCTCTTCTCTCTTCCCAGTCTCCAGAGATCACCATGCAGCACAACTTTTTACAGCTTTCACATATGAGTGAAGATATGAAGTATTTGTCTTTCTCATGTTAGTATGTTTGACAGGATTGTACTCTAATAATATTTATAAATAATAATCACTACTAGAAATATATTCCTTCTAGATGAACTTTGAAAAATACAAAATTCAAAATATTCTTACTCATTGCATTCCAAAGAAGCTGGAATCTTAAGCAAAGAGGCAGGACTATGACAAGAAGTCAGCTCTGAATTATATGTTTTTCAGTTCTGGCATTCACATAAGGGTATACATTCTGGTTTTTTCTTGTATATAGCAAATTTTTACAAATGCTTTACTGAAGATTTCAGTGAGGTTTAGTATAAATATAAAACTCATTTCAAGAACTTTTTCTTCTCCAACTGCACTATATTTACCATTTCTTTTCCTGCTGAGTATTTTGTATCTTACCAAGACCTTGGCCAGATTTTGTAACTTCTTGTCATTATGGATATTAGCTCAGTCTTTTGTAAGTTATTTGTGAATCCTCTGAGACTCTCCTGTCTTTGAGAAGTATAATTTATTTTCTGTCCTTGATTTGGGTGAACTGGGAACTGATTGGATCCAGAGAACCACAGAACTAGTGCTATGTGAATTCTAAAATGAGGTCATAAAACGCAAGTGTGTATTCGTTCTTGGAATCCTGAGCTGTGTAATGAATCAAACAAGCTGGAGGGTGCCATGCTGAGAGGAAGCTCGAGTAATATAGATAGGCCAAGTGTAAGCACTCTGATCAAAAGCTGAGCCATTGAATCATACCAAGAGAAGTAGCAGATCTATTAGTGAAAGCAGTGTCTCCAGATAATTCCAGCCTTTACGGTTCTACCCTTTTCAATGGAGACCCCAGGCATTATGGGATAAGTTTTATCATTCCTGATATGCTTGCTTGAATTCTTGACCCACAGTGAAGAACATAATAGAATACTACTATTTTAGTGGGCATAACTAGAATGGTGTATAAGACTTGGTTGTGTTCATTTTAAAATTTGGAATTTGATACACAGCTCATCTCCTCTCTTCTCCCTGACTCTGGCAGAACTGGTGTCTTTCTCTATGACCTGGAGAAATTGAGACATGTTCTTCTCCTTCCAGCCTCCGTGCTGGAGATGGGATGAGCTGCTGAGCTGTTTGGTTGACTATCACAGCTTCTCTGGCCAACACTGACTGATCAGCAGTACCTCCTGTGTAACCTCCATCTTCATGCTGCTTTCTCCAGGATGTGGTAGAGCTGTTAGAAAGGCCGGGCAGAGCCTTCACTCCTCTTATTGCCACCATCCCCAATTATATCACTGGTTCAAACCTAGAGACTGTCAACTTCGAATGTATTAGAATTACGTGGGGGGAGATTTACAGGTTCTCAGCGCCTAGGCTGCACCCAAGACCAACTGCAGTAGCTCCTCTTAATCCATAAGTTTACCTTCAATGATTTCAGTTTACCTTCAATGATTTCAATTACCTGGACTCACCCAGGTCTGAAACTGTTAAATGGCATGTTCCAGAAATAAAAAAGGCATCAGTTTTAAATTGCACACTGATCCAAGTGACAGTATCAAATCTCATATGATCCTGCTCTATGGTGCCTGGAACATGAATTCTCCTTGTGGCCAGCATGTGCACATTCTGTGTACTACTCCCTCATTTGTCTCTTAGTTCCTGTGGTTGCTGTTCAGGTTTCCAAATCAACTTTTAGCGTGTCACATTGCTTGTATTGAAGTAACCCTTATTTTATTTTTGTTTTTATTTACATTGTAAGTACTTAGGGCAAATGGAAAATTAATGTATGTAGGTATGTAAGTATGTCTTATTAATCTTGTGTATGTAGGTATGAGGCTGAATATGGACCACACAGGACACATGTGGAAAGCCAGTCTTTTATGGGGATAATTCTAGCATTTATACATAAAGTGATGCCACAGTACTCACAAATGTGAAACACTCTAAATCAATATGGTTTAGTGAGCATTTAAAATACATTCCAAAAGTCTAGGAGGGAGGGACTGAGGGTGGGAGCATGAAAGAAAGGATGGTAGAGGGTGGGACAAAAATTCAGGTTTCTGTTGGAATGGGCCCTGGGAGGGTAAAATCAAATCCATATCACAGGAGGAGATGGAATTTGGGTGCACGTCCTGGCATGTGTTTATCCTGTATGCCCAATTCCTGGAGGCTGTGCCTATGTGATGCTACCTGCTACATACCATCACTTCTCTTTTTTTTAATTATAGCAAATTGTGCAATCCTTTCTTGTCTGCTTTTGCTAGGATTTCCTTCTCTTTATCTCTGGCAGGAAAAACTTATCCCTTGAGATTTCCTCCAGGCCATGTTTATTTACACTCACTACAGTTTAATGAATTTTTGAGTTTCTTTGTGATTTAACCTTTAATTTATTTTCATTCTTCAGTATAGTTCCCCTGGTGGTTGTTTCCTCTTGGGAGTTTTAAATAAGTTTTAAGAAATTTTGAGCTTCTATGTGTCCTTTCTAAAGCTTCTCCAAAATACTTTAAGAAGATAGTGTGCACACACAGTACATATATATTTTACCACATATATGTATATTACTTGTGCACCCTAATTTTTGTGCACCACAATTTGTTATCATAAAACAATATTCTATCCTTTCACGCTCTTCCCAGTACTCTGGGGAGAGTTGGTTTAATTCAGGCCATTTAACCTCTTCCTCCATTTACCGTATCAGTGTTCTTCAAGTAGTCTTTCTGACCTCAGACTTTCACATTTTCCAGTCTTCTGAGCCACTTTTGAAGCCAGAGGAGTCTTATTCTAGAGGGGCAGTTCGATCATATATGCCACACAGCTTTCTTTAAAGGGCATCACCAGATGCTGAGCAGCGTGGTCCCGTCCCTACTTGTGCAGCTGGCTCCATTCCCATGCTGTGATTCCCTACCCTGTGTCCTGGTCGTACTTCTGCCTGAGAAGTTACCTGAAGAACGGTGCTCTCTCTCTCCTCTCCCACTCTTCACTTGTCATTCTTTTTGACTTGGTAAGTTTAGCCTTGCCCCATAGCTTATTTTTATCTCTTTGGTTATCTTGGTCAGCATAATGCTGACTGAGTAACTGATAAAGAGCAGAGACTCACAAACATGGGAGGGTAGGGAGTCCAAGATAAAGGACCTGGCATCTACTGAGGGTTTCCTTACTGCATCCTCACATAACAAATGGCAGAAGAAGGAGGGAGAAAGAGCAAGACAGAGAGAAAGGGGCCAGACTTATCATTTTATCATGAACCCATTTGCATGATGTAACATAATTGATTCATCTAATGGTCCCGCCTTTGGATACTGTCACAGTGGAAATTGAACTTCAAGGAGTTTTAGAGTATACAAATGTTCACACAATAGTGGGGCCAAGCTTAGGCATAAGGTTTTGGTGGGAGCCTTCATTGATGTCACCTAGTTAAAATTTTACCCTTTTTTTATCACCTCTGTTTGCTATGCCTATCATCACACCATATTGTTTTCAAATTATTTGATTACTTTTTTTTTAGGGCAAGGACCTTATCTGATGAGATAGGCATTCAATAAATGTTTATTAAGTGAGTAAGTGAATGGAGAAGATGCTTCCCGAGGTGGTGTTGTCCAGTGATTAAAGAAGTAGATAGGAGATGGCCTGGGTCTGGATCCTGGTGTTCTCCTGTAGTGGACTGATAACTGGTGATCAGCTTGTAACACCCAGATGAAGTGCATCAGCGTGGTGCTGATGTGGATGGCCCACCAGAGAATTGTTGTCAACAACATAAAAAGGAGAACTGGAGGGTAAAACGTTGTGTTTCTGCTTCTCCTGTTGCTGTGGATTCTTCTGGAGGAGCTTGTCGAGCTTCTTTATTGATGTGAACCTGGCTGTTCTCATCAGAGGAACTCAGGACCTTGTTGTTGCTGAGAATGGTTGTGGCTCACTTTGGGAGAGCTCTGGTCCTTACTTTGAGCATCGCTTTTGGCTCTGGGTGGGAAGATGGTGTGCTGTTCCACCTCCTGGAGAAACTTGTCACATGGGCTTTCCTTAGATGAACTCAGCTGTTGCCATCATCAGAGGAGCTTTGGACCTCATTGTCACTGATTGTAGCTGTGGTACTTTTTGGGGGGAGCACTGCTCCTTACTTGAGCACTGCTTCTTGGCTCCAGTGAGGATCTCTTACTTTACTGGCACAGATTTTCTAGCTTCCACTGCTGACCTTTGGTCCTTCCCAGTGCAGATTTTTGATACAGACTTGTATGAGTCACTGTTGTGGGCTCTGGGTCTCCAGTTGGACTTATGGGGGGCATTGTCATAGGCTCTAGGTCTTCAGCTGGACTCATGCAGGACATTGCCATGGGATCCAGGCCCTCAACTGGACTCTTTTGGGTTTTAGTGTGTGGACAGATTTCCTGCACTTTTTGTACTTGACTCTTTGGGTGACTATTATAAAAGAATCCTATAAATTATGTTTCCTATATTAAACTGTTTTCCTTGTAAACTCTGACTAAATCACCTCCTAACTAGCCATGTGACTTGGAGCAAGTTACTTCACCTCAGCTTCTTAGTTCATAAAATGAGAAAATAATAGCAAATATCTCATTGGATCATTTAGGGATTATGTATTTTAAACATAATAGCACTCACACATAATGTATTTATACCATTAGTTATTTATTATAATTATTGCCTAAATATTCATTGACAACTTAGTGGCCAAAGTAGAAGGCATAATATCTTCACGGTCTATGGTTTATTCTTAATTTTGTAAGAGAATTCACAAGAATTGATTTTAAAAATGCTATTGTCAATGGTTTTAAACTGTAACATATAAAAATATACTATATTGTAATTTATTATTCCATCTATGGAGATAGTGCCTTGTATTCAGTATAATGAGTGCTAGTTAAGTATATTTTAAAGAATTAGAATCTATTTTAAGATGAATTTTCAGCAACACATTCTTGATGACATAAAGAAGGCCGTGTGAGAATGTTTTCCCCAAAAACCATATTTGAGATACCAATACATATTAGAGAATATTATCAAAATTTTCAAGTAGAAAACACTGATTAAGATGTACAAGAAAACTCGCAGGGAACTAATAAATTAGAGAAAGGTCATGTTTCCACTGTGTCAACAGCTATATGTATGATAATAATTTCTTGCTTTACTGTATCCAGAGAGAGAGAGGGAGAGGGAGGGGGAGACAGAGGAAGAGAGAGAGGAAGAGACGGAGGGGGTGAAAGAGAAAGAAATAATTTCCATCATAATTTGTATAGAGTAGTTATAAATCACACTTTTAAAGGAAATCATCAGAGGTTGTATGAAAGTACCCACAGGACCTGTGAGCACAAATATTCTGAGAAACTAGATAACATCTGGGAAGCT